>JAESHU010000234.1:0-66125 GCA_017639245.1 Myiopsitta monachus | reverse complement strand
GGCACAGACTAGAAAAGAATAAATCCTCCAGGCACAGACTAGACCAGAATAAAAACCTCCAGGCACAAACAAGACATGTCTAAAACCTCCAGGCACAGACTAGACCAGAATAAAACCCTCCAGGCACAGACTTGATGAGACTGAAACCCCCCAGGCACAGACTAGATGAGACTAAAAACCTCCAGGCACAGAGTAGACGAGACTAAAAACCTCAAGGCACAGACTAGACGTGTCTAAAAACCTACAGGCACAGACTAGCCTAAACAAAATATCTCCTGGCACAGACTAGACCAGAATAAAAACCTCCAGGCACAGACTAGATGAGACTAAAAACTTCCAGGCACAGACTAGACCAGAATAAAACCCTCCAGGCACAGACTAGACCAGAATAAAAACCTCCAGGCACAGACTTGACTTGACTATACTAAAAACCTCCAGGCACAGACTAGATGAGACTAAAAAAATCCAGGCACTGACTAGATGAGACTAAAAACCTCCAGGCACAGACTAGACGAGACTAAAAACCTCCAGGCACAGACTAGACGTGTCTAGAAACCTACAGGCACAGACTAGACTAGACTTAAATCCTCCAGGCACAGACTTGAATACATTAAAAACATCCAGGAATAGACTAGACTAGAATAGAAACCTCCAGCCACAGACTAGTTTAGGAAAAAAACCTCCACAAATACACTAGAATAGACTAAAAGTCTCCAGGCACTGACGAGACTAGACTAAAACCCACCAGGCACAGTCTACACCAGACTTAAAACATCCAGGCACAAACAAGACTGGAATGAAAACAAGCAGGCACACATTAGACTGGAATTAAAACCACCAGGAAAAGGCTAGACAAAACTAGACTTACAAAATCGAGACACAGACCAGACTAGACTGAACACCTTCAGGCACGGAATAGACTAGACTAGACTAGACTTAAAACCTCCCGGCATAGACTAGGCAAGACTAGACTGAAAACACACAGGCACAGAGAAGGCTAGACTGAAAACCTCCAGGCACAGAGTAGACGAGAATAAAAACCTCCAGGCTTAGGTTAGACTAGACTGAAAACCTCCAGGCACAGACTAGACTAGAATGAACACCTTCAGGCACGGTGTAGGCTAGCCTAGACTTAAAACCTCCAGGCACAGTCTAGACTAGACTATACAAAAATCCTCCAAGCAAAGACTAGACTAGAGTAGACTAGGAACTTGCAGCCGCAGACTAGACGAGAGTAAAAACCACCAGGGACAAACTCAAGGAGACTAAAAACCTCCAGGCACAGACTAGACGAGACTAAAAACCTCCAAGCACAGACTAGATGAGACTAAAAACCTCCAGGGACAGACTAGACGTGTCTAAAAACCTCCAGGCACAGACTAGACTAGACAAAACATCTCCTGGCACAGACTGGACCAAAATAAAGACCTCCAGGCACAGACTAGACCAGAATAAAAACCTCCAGGCACAGACTAGACCAGAATAAAAACATCCAGGCACAGACTACAAAAGAATAAAAACCTCCAGGCACAGACTAGACCAGAATAAAAACCTCCAGGCACAGACTAGACTAGACAAAACATCTCCTGGCACAGACTGGACCAAAATAAAGACCTCCAGGCACAGACTAGACCAGAATAAAAACATCCAGGCACAGACTACAAAAGAATAAAAACCTCCAGGGACAGACTAGACCAGAATAAAAACCTCCAGGCACAGACTACTCATGTATAAAAACCTACAGGCACAGACTAGACGTGTCTAAAAACCTACAGGCACAGACTAGACTAGACAAAACATCTCCTGGCACAGACTGGACCAAAATAAAGACCTCCAGGCACAGACTAGACCAGAATAAAAAACTGCAGGCACAGACAAGACGTGTGTAAAACCTCCAGGAACAGACTAGACCAGAATAAAAACCTCCAGGCACAGACTTGACTTGACTAGACTAAAAACCTCCAGGCACAGATTAGATGAGACTACAAAACCTCTGGACACAAACTAGACATGTCTAAAAACCTCCAGGCACAGACTAGCCTAGACAAAATATCTCCTGGCACAGACTGGACCAGAATAAAGACCTCCAGGCACAGACTAGACCAGAATAAAGACCTCCAGGCACAGACTAGAAAAGAATAAATCCTCCAGGCACAGACTAGACCAGAATAAAAACCTCCAGGCACAAACAAGACATGTCTAAAACCATCAGGAACAGACTAGACCAGAATAAAACCCTCCAGGCACAGACTTGATGAGACTGAAACCCCCCAGGCACAGACTAGATGAGACTAAAAACCTCCAGGCACAGAGTAGATGAGACTAAAAACCTCAAGGCACAGACTAGACGTGTCTAAAAACCTACAGACACAGACTAGCCTAAACAAAATATCTCCTGGCACAGACAAGACCAGAATAAAGACCTCCAGGCACAGACTTGACTTGACTAGACTAAAAACCTCCAGGCACAGACTAGATGAGACTAAAAAAATCCAGGCACTGACTAGATGAGACTAAAAACCTCCAGGCACAGACTAGACGAGACTAAAAACCTCCAGGCACAGACTAGACGTGTCTAGAAACCTACAGGCACAGACTAGACTAGACTTAAATCCTCCAGGCACAGACTTGAATACATTAAAAACATCCAGGAATAGACTAGACTAGAATAGAAACCTCCAGCCACAGACTAGTTTAGGATAAAAACCTCCACAAACACACTAGAATAGACTAAAAGTCTCCAGGCACTGACGAGACTAGACTAAAACCCACCAGGCACAGTCTACACCAGACTTAAAACATCCAGGAACAAACAAGACTGGAATGAAAACAAGCAGGCACACACTAGACTGGAATTAAAACCACCAGGAAAAGGCTAGACAAAACTAGACTTACAAAATCGAGACACAGACCAGACTAGACTGAACACCTTCAGGCACGGAATAGACTAGACTAGACTAGACTTAAAACCTCCCGGCATAGACTAGGCAAGACTAGACTGAAAACACACAGGCACAGAGTAGGCTAGACTGAAAACCTCCAGGCACAGAGTAGACGAGAATAAAAACCTCCAGGCTTAGGTTAGACTAGACTGAAAACCTCCAGGCACAGACTAGACTAGAATGAACACCTTCAGGCACGGTGTAGGCTAGCCTAGACTTAAAACCTCCAGGCACAGTCTAGACTAGACTATACAAAAATCCTCCAAGCAAAGACTAGACTAGAGTAGACTAGGAACTTGCAGCCGCAGACTAAACGAGAGTAAAAACCACCAGGGACAAACTCAAGGAGACTAAAAACCTCCAGGCACAGACTAGACGAGACTAAAAACCTCCAAGCACAGACTAGATGAGACTAAAAACCTCCAGGGACAGACTAGACGTGTCTAAAAACCTACAGGCACAGACTAGACTAGACAAAACATCTCCTGGCACAGACTGGACCAAAATAAAGACCTCCAGGCACAGACTAGACCAGAATAAAAACCTCCAGGCACAGACTAGACCAGAATAAAGACCTCCAGGCACAGACTAGAAAAGAATAAATCCTCCAGGCACAGACTAGACCAGAATAAAAACCTCCAGGCACAAACAAGACATGTCTAAAACCTCCAGGAACAGACTAGACCAGAATAAAACCCTCCAGGCACAGACTTGATGAGACTGAAACCCCCCAGGCACAGATTAGATAAGACTAAAAACCTCCAGGCACAGAGTAGACGAGACTAAAAACCTCAAGGCACAGACTAGACGTGTCTAGAAACCTACAGGCACAGACTAGCCTAAACAAAATATCTCCTGGCACAGACTAGACCAGAATAAAACCCTCCAGGCACAGACTAGACCAGAATAAAAACCTCCAGGCACAGACTTGACTTGACTATACTAAAAACCTCCAGGCACAGACTAGACCAGAATAAAAACCTCCAGGCACAGACTAGACGTGTCTAGAAACCTACAGGCACAGACTAGACTAGACTTAAATCCTCCAGGCACAGACTTGAATACATTAAAAACATCCAGGAATAGACTAGACTAGAATAGAAACCTCCAGCCACAGACTAGTTTAGGATAAAAACCTCCACAAACACACTAGAATAGACTAAAAATCTCCAGGCACTGACGAGACTAGACTAAAACCCACCAGGCACAATCTACACCAGACTTAAAACATCCAGGCACAAACAAGACTGGAATGAAAACAAGCAGGCACACACTAGACTGGAATTAAAACCACCAGGAAAAGGCTAGACAAAACTAGACTTACAAAATCGAGACACAGACCAGACTAGACTGAACACCTTCAGGCACGGAATAGACTAGACTAGACTAGACTTAAAACCTCCCGGCATAGACTAGGCAAGACTAGACTGAAAACACACAGGCACAGAGTAGGCTAGACTGAAAACCTCCAGGCACAGACTAGACCAGAATAAAAACCTCCAGGCACAGACTAGACCAGAATAAAAACATCCAGGCACAGACTACAAAAGAATAAATCCTCCAGGCACAGACTAGACCAGAATAAAAACCTCCAGGCACAGACTACTCATGTATAAAAACCTACAGGCACAGACTAGAAGTGTCTAAAAACCTACAGGCACAGACTAGACTAGACAAAACATCTCCTGGCACAGACTGGACCAAAATAAAGACCTCCAGGCACAGACTAGACCAGAATAAAAACATCCAGGCACAGACTACAAAAGAATAAAAACCTCCAGGGACAGACTAGACCAGAATAAAAACCTCCAGGCACAGACTACTCATGTATAAAAACCTACAGGCACAGACTAGACGTGTCTAAAAACCTCCAGGCACAGACTAGACTAGACAAAACATCTCCTGGCACAGACTGGACCAAAATAAAGACCTCCAGGCACAGACTAGACCAGAATAAAAAACTGCAGGCACAGACAAGACGTGTGTAAAACCTCCAGGAACAGACTAGACCAGAATAAAAACCTCCAGGCACAGACTTGACTTGACTAGACTAAAAACCTCCAGGCACAGATTAGATGAGACTAAAAAACCTCCGGGCACAAACTAGACATGTCTAAAAACCTCCAGGCACAGACTAGCCTAGACAAAATATCTCCTGGCACAGACTGGACCAGAATAAAGACCTCCAGGCACAGACTAGACCAGAATAAAAACCTCCAGGCACAGACTAGACCAGAATAAAGACCTCCAGGCACAGACTAGACCAGAATAAAAACCTCCAGGCACAAACAAGACATGTCTAAAACCTCCAGGAACAGACTAGACCAGAATAAAACCCTCCAGGCACAGACTTGATGAGACTGAAACCCCCCAGGCACAGACTAGATAAGACTAAAAACCTCCAGGCACAGAGTAGACGAGACTAAAAACCTCAAGGCACAGACTAGACGTGTCTAAAAACCTACAGGCACAGACTAGCCTAAACAAAATATCTCCTGGCACAGACAAGACCAGAATAAAGACCTCCAGGCCCGGACTTGACTTGACTATACTAAAAACCTCCAGGCACAGACTAGATGAGACTAAAAAAATCCAGGCACTGACTAGATGAGACTAAAAACCTCCAGGCACAGACTAGACGTGTCTAGAAACCTACAGGCACAGACTAGACTAGACTTAAATCCTCCAGGCACAGACTTGAATACATTAAAAACATCCAGGAATAGACTAGACTAGAATAGAAACCTCCAGCCACAGACTAGTTTAGGATAAAAACCTCCACAAACACACTAGAATAGACTAAAAATCTCCAGGCACTGACGAGACTAGACTAAAACCCACCAGGCACAATCTACACCAGACTTAAAACATCCAGGCACAAACAAGACTGGAATGAAAACAAGCAGGCACACACTAGACTGGAATTAAAACCACCAGGAAAAGGCTAGACAAAACTAGACTTACAAAATCGAGACACAGACCAGACTAGACTGAACACCTTCAGGCACGGAATAGACTAGACTAGACTAGACTTAAAACCTCCCGGCATAGACTAGGCAAGACTAGACTGAAAACACACAGGCACAGAGTAGGCTAGACTGAAAACCTCCAGGCACAGACTAGACCAGAATAAAAACCTCCAGGCACAGACTAGACCAGAATAAAAACATCCAGGCACAGACTACAAAAGAATAAAAACCTCCAGGCACAGACTAGACCCGAATAAATACCTCCAGGCACAGACTACTCATGTATAAAAACCTACAGGCACAGACTAGACGTGTCTAAAAACCTACAGGCACAGACTAGACTAGACAAAACATCTCCTGGCACAGACTGGACCAAAATAAAGACCTCCAGGCACAGACTAGACCAGAATAAAAACATCCAGGCACAGACTACAAAAGAATAAAAACCTCCAGGGACAGACTAGACCAGAATAAAAACCTCCAGGCACAGACTACTCATGTATAAAAACCTACAGGCACAGACTAGACGTGTCTAAAAACCTCCAGGCACAGACTAGACTAGACAAAACATCTCCTGGCACAGACTGGACCAAAATAAAGACCTCCAGGCACAGACTAGACCAGAATAAAAAACTGCAGGCACAGACAAGACGTGTGTAAAACCTCCAGGAACAGACTAGACCAGAATAAAAACCTCCAGGCACAGACTTGACTTGACTAGACTAAAAACCTCCAGGCACAGATTAGATGAGACTAAAAAATCTCCCGGCACAAACTAGACATGTCTAAAAACCTCCAGGCACAGACTAGCCTAGACAAAATATCTCCTGGCACAGACTGGACCAGAATAAAGACCTCCAGGCACAGACTAGACCAGAATAAAAACCTCCAGGCACAGACTAGACCAGAATAAAGACCTCCAGGCACAGACTAGAAAAGAATAAATCCTCCAGGCACAGACTAGACCAGAATAAAACCCTCCAGGCACAAACAAGACATGTCTAAAACCATCAGGAACAGACTAGACCAGAATAAAACCCTCCAGGCACAGACTTGATGAGACTGAAACCCCCCAGGCACAGACTAGATGAGACTAAAAACCTCCAGGCACAGAGTAGACGAGACTAAAAACCTCAAGGCACAGACTAGACGTGTCTAAAAACCTACAGGCACAGACTAGCCTAAACAAAATATCTCCTGGCACAGACTAGACCAGAATAAAGACCTCCAGGCCCAGACTAGATGAGACTAAAAACTTCCAGGCACAGGCTAGACCAGAATAAAACCTTCCAGGCACAGACTAGACCAGAATAAAAACCTCCAGGCACAGACTTGACTTGACTATACTAAAAACCTCCAGGCACAGACTAGACGAGACTAAAAACCTCCAGGCACAGACTAGACGTGTCTAGAAACCTACAGGCACAGACTAGACTAGACTTAAATCCTCCAGGCACAGACTTGAATACATTAAAAACATCCAGGAATAGACTAGACTAGAATAGAAACCTCCAGCCACAGACTAGTTTAGGATAAAAACCTCCACAAACACACTAGAATAGACTAAAAATCTCCAGGCACTGACGAGACTAGACTAAAACCCACCAGGCACAATCTACACCAGACTTAAAACATCCAGGCACAAACAAGACTGGAATGAAAACAAGCAGGCACACACTAGACTGGAATTAAAACCACCAGGAAAAGGCTAGACAAAACTAGACTTACAAAATCGAGACACAGACCAGACTAGACTGAACACCTTCAGGCACGGAATAGACTAGACTAGACTAGACTTAAAACCTCCCGGCATAGACTAGGCAAGACTAGACTGAAAACACACAGGCACAGAGTAGGCTAGACTGAAAACCTCCAGGCACAGACTAGACCAGAATAAAAACCTCCAGGCACAGACTAGACCAGAATAAAAACATCCAGGCACAGACTACAAAAGAATAAATCCTCCAGGCACAGACTAGACCCGAATAAAAACCTCCAGGCACAGACTACTCATGTATAAAAACCTACAGGCACAGACTAGAAGTGTCTAAAAACCTACAGGCACAGACTAGACTAGACAAAACATCTCCTGGCACAGACTGGACCAAAATAAAGACCTCCAGGCACAGACTAGACCAGAATAAAAACATCCAGGCACAGACTACAAAAGAATAAAAACCTCCAGGGACAGACTAGACCAGAATAAAAACCTCCAGGCACAGACTACTCATGTATAAAAACCTACAGGCACAGACTAGACGTGTCTAAAAACCTCCAGGCACAGACTAGACTAGACAAAACATCTCCTGGCACAGACTGGACCAAAATAAAGACCTCCAGGCACAGACTAGACCAGAATAAAAAACTGCAGGCACAGACAAGACGTGTGTAAAACCTCCAGGAACAGACTAGACCAGAATAAAAACCTCCAGGCACAGACTTGACTTGACTAGACTAAAAACCTCCAGGCACAGATTAGATGAGACTAAAAAACCTCCGGGCACAAACTAGACATGTCTAAAAACCTCCAGGCACAGACTAGCCTAGACAAAATATCTCCTGGCACAGACTGGACCAGAATAAAGACCTCCAGGCACAGACTAGACCAGAATAAAGACCTCCAGGCACAGACTAGACCAGAATAAAGACCTCCAGGCACAGACTAGACCAGAATAAAAACCTCCAGGCACAAACAAGACATGTCTAAAACCTCCAGGAACAGACTAGACCAGAATAAAACCCTCCAGGCACAGACTTGATGAGACTGAAACCCCCCAGGCACAGACTAGATAAGACTAAAAACCTCCAGGCACAGAGTAGACGAGACTAAAAACCTCAAGGCACAGACTAGACGTGTCTAAAAACCTACAGGCACAGACTAGCCTAAACAAAATATCTCCTGGCACAGACAAGACCAGAATAAAGACCTCCAGGCCCGGACTTGACTTGACTATACTAAAAACCTCCAGGCACAGACTAGATGAGACTAAAAAAATCCAGGCACTGACTAGATGAGACTAAAAACCTCCAGGCACAGACTAGACGTGTCTAGAAACCTACAGGCACAGACTAGACTAGACTTAAATCCTCCAGGCACAGACTTGAATACATTAAAAACATCCAGGAATAGACTAGACTAGAATAGAAACCTCCAGCCACAGACTAGTTTAGGATAAAAACCTCCACAAACACACTAGAATAGACTAAAAATCTCCAGGCACTGACGAGACTAGACTAAAACCCACCAGGCACAATCTACACCAGACTTAAAACATCCAGGCACAAACAAGACTGGAATGAAAACAAGCAGGCACACACTAGACTGGAATTAAAACCACCAGGAAAAGGCTAGACAAAACTAGACTTACAAAATCGAGACACAGACCAGACTAGACTGAACACCTTCAGGCACGGAATAGACTAGACTAGACTAGACTTAAAACCTCCCGGCATAGACTAGGCAAGACTAGACTGAAAACACACAGGCACAGAGTAGGCTAGACTGAAAACCTCCAGGCACAGACTAGACCAGAATAAAAACCTCCAGGCACAGACTAGACCAGAATAAAAACATCCAGGCACAGACTACAAAAGAATAAAAACCTCCAGGCACAGACTAGACCCGAATAAAAACCTCCAGGCACAGACTACTCATGTATAAAAACCTACAGGCACAGACTAGACGTGTCTAAAAACCTACAGGCACAGACTAGACTAGACAAAACATCTCCTGGCACAGACTGGACCAAAATAAAGACCTCCAGGCACAGACTAGACCAGAATAAAAACATCCAGGCACAGACTACAAAAGAATAAAAACCTCCAGGCACAGACTAGACCAGAATAAAAACCTCCAGGCACAGACTACTCATGTATAAAAACCTACAGGCACAGACTAGACGTGTCTAAAAACCTCCAGGCACAGACTAGACTAGACAAAACATCTCCTGGCACAGACTGGACCAAAATAAAGACCTCCAGGCACAGACTAGACCAGAATAAAAAACTGCAGGCACAGACAAGACGTGTGTAAAACCTCCAGGAACAGACTAGACCAGAATAAAAACCTCCAGGCACAGACTTGACTTGACTAGACTAAAAACCTCCAGGCACAGATTAGATGAGACTAAAAAATCTCCCGGCACAAACTAGACATGTCTAAAAACCTCCAGGCACAGACTAGCCTAGACAAAATATCTCCTGGCACAGACTGGACCAGAATAAAGACCTCCAGGCACAGACTAGACCAGAATAAAAACCTCCAGGCACAGACTAGACCAGAATAAAGACCTCCAGGCACAGACTAGAAAAGAATAAATCCTCCAGGCACAGACTAGACCAGAATAAAACCCTCCAGGCACAAACAAGACATGTCTAAAACCATCAGGAACAGACTAGACCAGAATAAAACCCTCCAGGCACAGACTTGATGAGACTGAAACCCCCCAGGCACAGACTAGATGAGACTAAAAACCTCCAGGCACAGAGTAGACGAGACTAAAAACCTCAAGGCACAGACTAGACGTGTCTAAAAACCTACAGGCACAGACTAGCCTAAACAAAATATCTCCTGGCACAGACTAGACCAGAATAAAGACCTCCAGGCCCAGACTAGATGAGACTAAAAACTTCCAGGCACAGGCTAGACCAGAATAAAACCTTCCAGGCACAGACTAGACCAGAATAAAAACCTCCAGGCACAGACTTGACTTGACTATACTAAAAACCTCCAGGCACAGACTAGACGAGACTAAAAACCTCCAGGCACAGACTAGACGTGTCTAGAAACCTACAGGCACAGACTAGACTAGACTTAAATCCTCCAGGCACAGACTTGAATACATTAAAAACATCCAGGAATAGACTAGACTAGAATAGAAACCTCCAGCCACAGACTAGTTTAGGATAAAAACCTCCACAAACACACTAGAATAGACTAAAAATCTCCAGGCACTGACGAGACTAGACTAAAACCCACCAGGCACAATCTACACCAGACTTAAAACATCCAGGCACAAACAAGACTGGAATGAAAACAAGCAGGCACACACTAGACTGGAATTAAAACCACCAGGAAAAGGCTAGACAAAACTAGACTTACAAAATCGAGACACAGACCAGACTAGACTGAACACCTTCAGGCACGGAATAGACTAGACTAGACTAGACTTAAAACCTCCCGGCATAGACTACGCAAGACTAGACTGAAAACACACAGGCACAGAGTAGGCTAGACTGAAAACATCCAGGCACAGAGTAGACGAGAATAAAAACCTCCAGGCTTAGGTTAGACTAGACTGAAAACCTCCAGGCACAGACTAGACTAGAATGAACACCTTCAGGCACGGTGTAGGCTAGCCTAGACTTAAAACCTCCAGGCACAGTCTAGACTAGACTATACAAAAATCCTCCAAGCACAGACTAGACTAGAGTAGACTAGGAACTTGCAGCCGCAGACTAGACGAGAGTAAAAACCACCAGGGACAAACTCAAGGAGACTAAAAACCTCCAGGCACAGACTAGACGAGACTAAAAGCCTCCAAGCACAGACTAGATGAGACTAAAAACCTCCAGGGACAGACTAGACGTGTCTAAAAACCTCCAGGCACAGACTAGACTAGACAAAACATCTCCTGGCACAGACTGGACCAAAATAAAGACCTCCAGGCACAGACTAGACCAGAATAAAAACATCCAGGCACAGACTAGACCAGAATAAAAACATCCAGGCACAGACTACTCATGTATAAAAACCTACAGGCACAGACTAGACGTGTCTAAAAACCTACAGGCACAGACTAGACTAGACAAAACATCTCCTGGCACAGATTGGACCAAAATAAAGACCTCCAGGCACAGACTAGACCAGAATAAAAACATCCAGGCACAGACTACAAAAGAATAAAACCCCCCAGGCACAGACTACCCCAGAATAAAAACCTCCAGGCACAGACTACTCATGTATAAAAACCTACAGGCACAGACTAGACGTGTCTAAAAACCTACAGGCACAGACTAGACTAGACAAAACATCTCCTGGCACAGACTGGACCAAAATAAAGACCTCCAGGCACAGACTAGACCAGAATAAAAACATCCAGGCACAGACTAGACCAGAATAAAAACATCCAGGCACAGACTAGACCAGAATAAAGACCTCCAGGCACAGACTAGACCAGAATAAAAACCTCCAGGCATGGACAACTCATGTATAAAAACCTACAGGCACAAACTAGACGTGTCTAAAAACCTACAGGCACAGACTAGACTAGACAAAACATCTCCTGGCACAGACTGGACCAAAATAAAGACCTCCAGGCACAGACTAGACCAGAATAAAAACATCCAGGCACAGACTACAAAAGAATAAAACCCCCCAGGCACAGACTACCCCAGAATAAAAACCTCCAGGCACAGACTACTCATGTATAAAAACCTACAGGCACAGACTAGACGTGTCTAAAAACCTACAGGCACAGACTAGACTAGACAAAACATCTCCTGGCACAGACTGGACCAAAATAAAGACCTCCAGGCACAGACTAGACCAGAATAAAAACATCCAGGCACAGACTAGACCAGAATAAAAACATCCAGGCACAGACTAGACCAGAATAAAGACCTCCAGGCACAGACTAGACCAGAATAAAAACCTCCAGGCATGGACAACTCATGTATAAAAACCTACAGGCACAGACTAGACGTGTCTAAAAACCTACAGGCACAGACTAGACTAGACAAAACATCTCCTGGCACAGACTGGACCAAAATAAAGACCTCCAGGCACAGACTAGACCAGAATAAAAAACTGCAGGCACAGACAAGACGTGTGTAAAACCTCCAGGAACAGACTAGACCAGAATAAAAACCTCCAGGCACAGACTAGACCAGAATAAAGACCTCCAGGCACAGACTAGAAAAGAATAAATCCTCCAGGCACAGACTAGACCAGAATAAAACCCTCCAGGCACAAACAAGACATGTCTAAAACCATCAGGCACAGACTAGACCAGAATAAAACCCTCCAGGCACAGACTTGATGAGACTGAAACCCCCCAGGCACAGACTAGATGAGACTAAAAACCTCCAGGCACAGAGTAGACGAGACTAAAAACCTCAAGGCACAGACTAGACGTGTCTAAAAACCTACAGGCACAGACTAGCCTAAACAAAATATCTCCTGGCACAGACAAGACCAGAATAAAGACCTCCAGGCCCAGACTAGATGAGACTAAAAACTTCCAGGCACAGACTAGACCAGAATAAAACCCTCCAGGCACAGACTAGACCAGAATAAAAACCTCCAGGCACAGACTTGACTTGACTATACTTAAAAACCTCCAGGCACAGACTAGATGAGACTAAAAAAATCCAGGCACTGACTAGATGAGACTAAAAACCTCCAGGCACAGACTAGACGAGACTAAAAACCTCCAGGCACAGACTAGACGTGTCTAGAAACCTACAGGCACAGACTAGACTAGACTTAAATCCTCCAGGCACAGACTTGAATACATTAAAAACATCCAGGAATAGACTAGACTAGAATAGAAACCTCCAGCCACAGACTAGTTTAGGATAAAAACCTCCACAAACACACTAGAATAGACTAAAAGTCTCCAGGCACTGACGAGACGAGACTAGACTAAAACCCACCAGGCACAGTCTACACCAGACTTAAAACATCCAGGAACAAACAAGACTGGAATGAAAACAAGCAGGCACACATTAGACTGGAATTAAAACCACCAGGAAAAGGCTAGACAAAACTAGACTTACAAAATCGAGACACAGACCAGACTAGACTGAACACCTTCAGGCACGGAATAGACTAGACTAGACTAGACTTAAAACCTCCCGGCATAGACTAGGCAAGACTAGACTGAAAACACACAGGCACAGAGAAGGCTAGACTGAAAACCTCCAGGCACAGAGTAGACCAGAATAAAAACCTCCAGGCTTAGGTTAGACTAGACTGAAAACCTCCAGGCACAGTCTAGACTAGACTATACAAAAATCCTCCAAGCACAGACTAGACTAGAGTAGACTAGGAACTTGCAGCCGCAGACTAGACGAGAGTAAAAACCACCAGGGACAAACTCAAGGAGACTAAAAACCTCCAGGCACAGACTAGACGAGACTAAAAACCTCCAAGCACAGACTAGATGAGACTAAAAACCTCCAGGGACAGACTAGACGTGTCTAAAAACCTCCAAGCACAGACTAGACTAGACAAAACATCTCCTGGCACAGACTGGACCAAAATCAAGACCTCCAGGCACAGACTAGACCAGAATAAAAACATCCAGGCACAGACTACAAAAGAATAAAAACCTCCAGGCACTGACTAGATGAGACTAAAAACCTCCAGGCACAGACTAGACGAGACTAAAAACCTCCAGGCACAGACTAGACGTGTCTAGAAACCTACAGGCACAGACCAGACTAGACAAAACATCTCCTGGCACAGACTGGACCAAAATAAAGACCTCCAGGCACAGACTAGACCAGAATAAAAAACTGCAGGCACAGACTACTCATGTATAAAAACCTACAGGCACAGACTAGACGTGTCTAAAAACCTACAGGCACAGACTAGACTAGACAAAACATCTCCTGGCACAGACTGGACCAGAATAAAGACCTCCAGGCACAGACTAGACCAGAATAAAAACCTCCAGGCACAGACTAGACCAGAATAAAGACCTCCAGGCACAGACTAGAAAAGAATAAATCCTCCAGGCACAGACTAGACCAGAATAAAAACCTCCAGGCACAAACAAGACATGTCTAAAACCATCAGGAACAGACTAGACCAGAATAAAACCCTCCAGGCACAGACTTGATGAGACTGAAACCCCCCAGGCACAGACTAGATGAGACTAAAAACCTCCAGGCACAGAGTAGATGAGACTAAAAACCTCAAGGCACAGACTAGACGTGTCTAAAAACCTACAGGCACAGACTTGCCTAAACAAAATATCTCCTGGCACAGACAAGACCAGAATAAAGACCTCCAGGCCCAGACTAGATGAGACTAAAAACTTCCAGGCACAGACTAGACCAGAATAAAACCCTCCAGGCACAGACTAGACCAGAATAAAAACCTCCAGGCACAGACTTGACTTGACTATACTAAAAACCTCCAGGCACAGACTAGATGAGACTAAAAAAATCCAGGCACTGACTAGATGAGACTAAAAACCTCCAGGCACAGACTAGACGAGACTAAAAACCTCCAGGCACAGACTAGACGTGTCTCGAAACCTACAGGCACAGACTAGACTAGACTTAAATCCTCCAGGCACAGACTTGAATACATTAAAAACATCCAGGAATAGACTAGACTAGAATAGAAACCTCCAGCCACAGACTAGTTTAGGATAAAAACCTCCACAAACACACTAGAATAGACTAAAAGTCTCCAGGCACTGACGAGACTAGACTAAAACCCACCAGGCACAGTCTACACCAGACTTAAAACATCCAGGAACAAACAAGACTGGAATGAAAACAAGCAGGCACACACTAGACTGGAATTAAAACCACCAGGAAAAGGCTAGACAAAACTAGACTTACAAAATCGAGACACAGACCAGACTAGACTGAACACCTTCAGGCACGGAATAGACTAGACTAGACTAGACTTAAAACCTCCCGGCATAGACTAGGCAAGACTAGACTGAAAACACACAGGCACAGAGTAGGCTAGACTGAAAACCTCCAGGCACAGACTAGACCAGAATAAAAACCTCCAGGCTTAGGTTAGACTAGACTGAAAACCTCCAGGCACAGACTAGACTAGAATGAACACCTTCAGGCACGGTGTAGGCTAGCCTAGACTTAAAACCTCCAGGCACAGTCTAGACTAGACTATACAAAAATCCTCCAAGCACAGACTAGACTAGAGTAGACTAGGAACTTGCAGCCGCAGACTAGACGAGAGTAAAAACCACCAGGGACAAACTCAAGGAGACTAAAAACCTCCAGGCACAGACTAGACGAGACTAAAAACCTCCAAGCACAGACTAGATGAGACTAAAAACCTCCAGGGACAGACTAGACGTGTCTAAAAACCTACAGGCACAGACTAGACTAGACAAAACATCTCCTGGCACAGACTGGACCAAAATAAAGACCTCCAGGCACAGACTAGACCAGAATAAAAACATCCAGGCACAGACTAGACCAGAATAAAAACATCCAGGCACAGACTACTCATGTATAAAAACCTACAGGCACAGACTAGACGTGTCTAAAAACCTACAGGCACAGACTAGACTAGACAAAACATCTCCTGGCACAGACTGGACCAAAATAAAGACCTCCAGGCACAGACTAGACCAGAATAAAAACATCCAGGCACAGACTACAAAAGAATAAAACCCCCCAGGCACAGACTACCCCAGAATAAAAACCTCCAGGCACAGACTACTCATGTATAAAAACCTACAGGCACAGACTAGACGTGTCTAAAAACCTACAGGCACAGACTAGACTAGACAAAACATCTCCTGGCACAGACTGGACCAAAATAAAGACCTCCAGGCACAGACTAGACCAGAATAAAAACCTCCAGGCACAGACAAGACGTGTGTAAAACCTCCAGGCACAGACCAGACCAGACTAAAAACCTCCAGGCACAGATTAGATGAGACTAAAAAACCTCCAGGCACAAACTAGACATGTCTAAAAACCTCCAGGCACAGACTAGCCTAGACAAAATATCTCCTGGCACAGACTGGACCAGAATAAAGACCTCCAGGCACAGACTAGACCAGAATAAAAAACCTCCAGGCACAGACTGGACCAGAATAAAGACCTCCAGGCACAGACTAGACCAGAATAAAGACCTCCAGGCACAGACTAGAAAAGAATAAATCCTCCAGGCACAGACTAGACCAGAATAAAAACCTCCAGGCACAAACAAGACATGTCTAAAACCATCAGGCACAGACTAGACCAGAATAAAACCCTCCAGGCACAGACTTGATGAGACTGAAACCCCCCAGGCACAGACTAGATGAGACTAAAAACCTCCAGGCACAGAGTAGACGAGACTAAAAACCTCAAGGCACAGACTAGACGTGTCTAAAAACCTACAGGCACAGACTAGCCTAAACAAAATATCTCCTGGCACAGACAAGACCAGAATAAAGACCTCCAGGCCCAGACTAGATGAGACTAAAAACTTCCAGGCACAGACTAGACCAGAATAAAACCCTCCAGGCACAGACTAGACCAGAATAAAAACCTCCAGGCACAGACTTGACTTGACTATATTAAAAACCTCCAGGCACAGACTAGATGAGACTAAAAAAATCCAGGCACTGACTAGATGAGACTAAAAACCTCCAGGCACAGACTAGACGAGACTAAAAACCTCCAGGCACAGACTAGACGTGTCTAGAAACCTACAGGCACAGACTAGACTAGACTTAAATCCTCCAGGCACAGACTTGAATACATTAAAAACATCCAGGAATAGACTAGACTAGAATAGAAACCTCCAGCCACAGACTAGTTTAGGATAAAAACCTCCACAAACACACTAGAATAGACTAAAAGTCTCCAGGCACTGACGAGACGAGACTAGACTAAAACCCACCAGGCACAGTCTACACCAGACTTAAAACATCCAGGAACAAACAAGACTGGAATGAAAACAAGCAGGCACACATTAGACTGGAATTAAAACCACCAGGAAAAGGCTAGACAAAACTAGACTTACAAAATCGAGACACAGACCAGACTAGACTGAACACCTTCAGGCACGGAATAGACTAGACTAGACTAGACTTAAAACCTCCCGGCATAGACTAGGCAAGACTAGACTGAAAACACACAGGCACAGAGTAGGCTAGACTGAAAACCTCCAGGCACAGAGTAGACGAGAATAAAAACCTCCAGGCTTAGGTTAGACTAGACTGAAAACCTCCAGGCACAGTCTAGACTAGACTATACAAAAATCCTCCAAGCACAGACTAGACTAGAGTAGACTAGGAACTTGCAGCCGCAGACTAGACGAGAGTAAAAACCACCAGGGACAAACTCAAGGAGACTAAAAACCTCCAGGCACAGACTAGACGAGACTAAAAACCTCCAAGCACAGACTAGATGAGACTAAAAACCTCCAGGGACAGACTAGACGTGTCTAAAAACCTCCAAGCACAGACTAGACTAGACAAAACATCTCCTGGCACAGACTGGACCAAAATAAAGACCTCCAGGCACAGACTAGACCAGAATAAAAACATCCAGGCACAGACTACAAAAGAATAAAAACCTCCAGGCACTGACTAGATGAGACTAAAAACCTCCAGGCACAGACTAGACGAGACTAAAAACCTCCAGGCACAGACTAGACGTGTCTAGAAACCTACAGGCACAGACTAGACTAGACAAAACATCTCCTGGCACAGACTGGACCAAAATAAAGACCTCCAGGCACAGACTAGACCAGAATAAAAAACTGCAGGCACAGACAAGACGTGTGTAAAACCTCCAGGAACAGACTAGACCAGAATAAAAACCTCCAGGCACAGACTTGACTTGACTAGACTAAAAACCTCCAGGCACAGATTAGATGAGACTAAAAAACCTCCGGGCACAAACTAGACATGTCTAAAAACCTCCAGGCACAGACTAGCCTAGACAAAATATCTCCTGGCACAGACTGGACCAGAATAAAGACCTCCAGGCACAGACTAGACCAGAATAAAGACCTCCAGGCACAGACTAGAAAAGAATAAATCCTCCAGGCACAGACTAGACCAGAATAAAAACCTCCAGGCACAAACAAGACATGTCTAAAACCATCAGGAACAGACTAGACCAGAATAAAACCCTCCAGGCACAGACTTGATGAGACTGAAACCCCCCAGGCACAGACTAGATGAGACTAAAAACCTCCAGGCACAGAGTAGACGAGACTAAAAACCTCAAGGCACAGACTAGACGTGTCTAAAAACCTACAGGCACAGACTAGCCTAAACAAAATATCTCCTGGCACAGACAAGACCAGAATAAAGACCTCCAGGCCCAGACTAGATGAGACTAAAAACTTCCAGGCACAGACTAGACCAGAATAAAACCCTCCAGGCACAGACTAGACCAGAATAAAAACCTCCAGGCACAGACTTGACTTGACTATATTAAAAACCTCCAGGCACAGACTAGATGAGACTAAAAAAATCCAGGCACTGACTAGATGAGACTAAAAACCTCCAGGCACAGACTAGACGAGACTAAAAACCTCCAGGCACAGACTAGACGTGTCTAGAAACCTACAGGCACAGACTAGACTAGACTTAAATCCTCCAGGCACAGACTTGAATACATTAAAAACATCCAGGAATAGACTAGACTAGAATAGAAACCTCCAGCCACAGACTAGTTTAGGATAAAAACCTCCACAAACACACTAGAATAGACTAAAAGTCTCCAGGCACTGACGAGACGAGACTAGACTAAAACCCACCAGGCACAGTCTACACCAGACTTTAAACATCCAGGAACAAACAAGACTGGAATGAAAACAAGCAGGCACACATTAGACTGGAATTAAAACCACCAGGAAAAGGCGAGACAAAACTAGACTTACAAAATCGAGACACAGACCAGACTAGACTGAACACCTTCAGGCACGGAATAGACTAGACTAGACTAGACTTAAAACCTCCCGGCATAGACTAGGCAAGACTAGACTGAAAACACACAGGCACAGAGTAGGCTAGACTGAAAACCTCCAGGCACAGACTAGACCAGAATAAAAACCTCCAGGCTTAGGTTAGACTAGACTGAAAACCTCCAGGCACAGTCTAGACTAGACTATACAAAAATCCTCCAAGCACAGACTAGACTAGAGTAGACTAGGAACTTGCAGCCGCAGACTAGACGAGAGTAAAAACCACCAGGGACAAACTCAAGGAGACTAAAAACCTCCAGGCACAGACTAGACGAGACTAAAAACCTCCAGGCACTGACTAGATGAGACTAAAAACCTCCAGGCACAGACTAGACGTGTCTAGAAACCTACAGGCACAGACTAGACTAGACAAAACATCTCCTGGCACAGACTGGACCAAAATAAAGACCTCCAGGCACAGACTAGACCAGAATAAAAAACTGCAGGCACAGACAAGACGTGTGTAAAACCTCCAGGAACAGACTAGACCAGAATAAAAACCTCCAGGCACAGACTTGACTTGACTAGACTAAAAACCTCCAGGCACAGATTAGATGAGACTAAAAAACCTCCGGGCACAAACTAGACATGTCTAAAAACCTCCAGGCACAGACTAGCCTAGACAAAATATCTCCTGGCACAGACTGGACCAGAATAAAGACCTCCAGGCACAGACTAGACCAGAATAAAGACCTCCAGGCACAGACTAGAAAAGAATAAATCCTCCAGGCACAGACTAGACCAGAATAAAAAACTGCAGGCACAGACTACTCATTTATAAAAACACACAGGCACAGACTAGACTAGACAAAACATCTCTTGGCACAGACTGGACCAGAATAAAGACCTCCAGGCACAGACTAGACCAGAATAAAAACCTCCAGGCACAGACTAGACTAGAATGAACACCTTCAGGCACGGTGTAGGCTAGCCTAGACTTAAAACCTCCAGGCACAGTCTAGACTAGACTATACAAAAATCCTCCAAGCAAAGACTAGACTAGAGTAGACTAGGAACTTGCAGCCGCAGACTAGACGAGAGTAAAAACCACCAGGGACAAACTCAAGGAGACTAAAAACCTCCAGGCACAGACTAGACGAGACTAAAAACCTCCAAGCACAGACTAGATGAGACTAAAAACCTCCAGGGACAGACTAGACGTGTCTAAAAACCTACAGGCACAGACTAGACTAGACAAAACATCTCCTGGCACAGACTGGACCAAAATAAAGACCTCCAGGCACAGACTAGACCAGAATAAAAACCTCCAGGCACAGACTAGACCAGAATAAAAACATCCAGGCACAGACTAGACCAGAATAAAAACCTCCAGGCACAGACTAGACCAGAATAAAAACATCCAGGCACAGACTACAAAAGAATGAAAACCTCCAGGCACAGACTAGACCAGAATAAAAACCTCCAGGCACAGACTAGTCATGTATAAAAACCTCCAGGCACAGACTAGACGTGTCTAAAAACCTACAGGCACAGACTAGACTAGACAAAACATCTCCTGGCACAGACTGGACCAAAATAAAGACCTCCAGGCACAGACTAGACCAGAATAAAAACATCCAGGCACAGACTACAAAAGAATAAAAACCTCCAGGCACAGACTAGACCAGAATAAAAACCTCAAGGCACAGACTAGACGTGTCTAAAAACCTACAGGCACAGACTAGCCTAAACAAAATATCTCCTGGCACAGACAAGACCAGAATAAAGACCTCCAGGCCCAGACTAGATGAGACTAAAAACTTCCAGGCACAGACTAGACCAGAATAAAACCCTCCAGGCACAGACTAGACCAGAATAAAAACCTCCAGGCACAGACTTGACTTGACTATATTAAAAACCTCCAGGCACAGACTAGATGAGACTAAAAAAATCCAGGCACTGACTAGATGAGACTAAAAACCTCCAGGCACAGACTAGACGAGACTAAAAACCTCCAGGCACAGACTAGACGTGTCTAGAAACCTACAGGCACAGACTAGACTAGACTTAAATCCTCCAGGCACAGACTTGAATACATTAAAAACATCCAGGAATAGACTAGACTAGAATAGAAACCTCCAGCCACAGACTAGTTTAGGATAAAAACCTCCACAAACACACTAGAATAGACTAAAAGTCTCCAGGCACTGACGAGACGAGACTAGACTAAAACCCACCAGGCACAGTCTACACCAGACTTAAAACATCCAGGAACAAACAAGACTGGAATGAAAACAAGCAGGCACACATTAGACTGGAATTAAAACCACCAGGAAAAGGCTAGACAAAACTAGACTTACAAAATCGAGACACAGACCAGACTAGACTGAACACCTTCAGGCACGGAATAGACTAGACTAGACTAGACTTAAAACCTCCCGGCATAGACTAGGCAAGACTAGACTGAAAACACACAGGCACAGAGTAGGCTAGACTGAAAACCTCCAGGCACAGAGTAGACGAGAATAAAAACCTCCAGGCTTAGGTTAGACTAGACTGAAAACCTCCAGGCACAGTCTAGACTAGACTATACAAAAATCCTCCAAGCACAGACTAGACTAGAGTAGACTAGGAACTTGCAGCCGCAGACTAGACGAGAGTAAAAACCACCAGGGACAAACTCAAGGAGACTAAAAACCTCCAGGCACAGACTAGATGAGACTAAAAACCTCCAGGGACAGACTAGACGTGTCTAAAAACCTCCAAGCACAGACTAGACTAGACAAAACATCTCCTGGCACAGACTGGACCAAAATAAAGACCTCCAGGCACAGACTAGACCAGAATAAAAACATCCAGGCACAGACTACAAAAGAATAAAAACCTCCAAGCACTGACTAGATGAGACTAAAAACCTCCAGGCACAGACTAGACGAGACTAAAAACCTCCAGGCACAGACTAGACGTGTCTAGAAACCTACAGGCACAGACTAGACTAGACAAAACATCTCCTGGCACAGACTGGACCAAAATAAAGACCTCCAGGCACAGACTAGACCAGAATAAAAAACTGCAGGCACAGACAAGACGTGTGTAAAACCTCCAGGAACAGACTAGACCAGAATAAAAACCTCCAGGCACAGACTTGACTTGACTAGACTAAAAACCTCCAGGCACAGATTAGATGAGACTAAAAAACCTCCGGGCACAAACTAGACATGTCTAAAAACCTCCAGGCACAGACTAGCCTAGACAAAATATCTCCTGGCACAGACTGGACCAGAATAAAGACCTCCAGGCACAGACTAGACCAGAATAAAGACCTCCAGGCACAGACTAGAAAAGAATAAATCCTCCAGGCACAGACTAGACCAGAATAAAAACCTCCAGGCACAGACTTGACTTGACTATACTAAAAACCTCCAGGCACAGACTAGACGTGTCTAGAAACCTACAGGCACAGACTAGACTAGACTTAAATCCTCCAGGCACAGACTTGAATACATTAAAAACATCCAGGAATAGACTAGACTAGAATAGAAACCTCCAGCCACAGACTAGTTTAGGATAAAAACCTCCACAAACACACTAGAATAGACTAAAAGTCTCCAGGCACTGACGAGACGAGACTAGACTAAAACCCACCAGGCACAGTCTACACCAGACTTTAAACATCCAGGAACAAACAAGACTGGAATGAAAACAAGCAGGCACACATTAGACTGGAATTAAAACCACCAGGAAAAGGCGAGACAAAACTAGACTTACAAAATCGAGACACAGACCAGACTAGACTGAACACCTTCAGGCACGGAATAGACTAGACTAGACTAGACTTAAAACCTCCCGGCATAGACTAGGCAAGACTAGACTGAAAACACACAGGCACAGAGTAGGCTAGACTGAAAACCTCCAGGCACAGAGTAGACGAGAATAAAAACCTCCAGGCTTAGGTTAGACTAGACTGAAAACCTCCAGGCACAGTCTAGACTAGACTATACAAAAATCCTCCAAGCACAGACTAGACTAGAGTAGACTAGGAACTTGCAGCCGCAGACTAGACGAGAGTAAAAACCACCAGGGACAAACTCAAGGAGACTAAAAACCTCCAGGCACAGACTAGACGAGACTAAAAACCTCCAAGAACAGACTAGATGAGACTAAAAACCTCCAGGGACAGACTAGACGTGTCTAAAAACCTACAGGCACAGACTAGACTAGACAAAACATCTCCTGGCACAGACTGGACCAAAATAAAGACCTCCAGGCACAGACTAGACCAGAATAAAAACATCCAGGCACAGACTACAAAAGAATAAAAACCTCCAGGCACTGACTAGATGAGACTAAAAACCTCCAGGCACAGACTAGACGTGTCTAGAAACCTACAGGCACAGACTAGACTAGACAAAACATCTCCTGGCACAGACTGGACCAAAATAAAGACCTCCAGGCACAGACTAGACCAGAATAAAAAACTGCAGGCACAGACAAGACGTGTGTAAAACCTCCAGGAACAGACTAGACCAGAATAAAAACCTCCAGGCACAGACTTGACTTGACTAGACTAAAAACCTCCAGGCACAGATTAGATGAGACTAAAAACCTCCGGGCACAAACTAGACATGTCTAAAAACCTCCAGGCACAGACTAGCCTAGACAAAATATCTCCTGGCACAGACTGGACCAGAATAAAGACCTCCAGGCACAGACTAGACCAGAATAAAGACCTCCAGGCACAGACTAGAAAAGAATAAATCCTCCAGGCACAGACTAGACCAGAATAAAAAACTGCAGGCACAGACTACTCATTTATAAAAACACACAGGCACAGACTAGACTAGACAAAACATCTCTTGGCACAGACTGGACCAGAATAAAGACCTCCAGGCACAGACTAGACCAGAATAAAAACCTCCAGGCACAGACTAGACTAGAATGAACACCTTCAGGCACGGTGTAGGCTAGCCTAGACTTAAAACCTCCAGGCACAGTCTAGACTAGACTATACAAAAATCCTCCAAGCAAAGACTAGACTAGAGTAGACTAGGAACTTGCAGCCGCAGACTAGACGAGAGTAAAAACCACCAGGGACAAACTCAAAGAGACTAAAAACCTCCAGGCACAGACTAGACGAGACTAAAAACCTCCAAGCACAGACTAGATGAGACTAAAAACCTCCAGGGACAGACTAGACGTGTCTAAAAACCTACAGGCACAGACTAGACTAGACAAAACATCTCCTGGCACAGACTGGACCAAATAAAGACCTCCAGGCACAGACTAGACCAGAATAAAAACCTCCAGGCACAGACTAGACCAGAATAAAAACATCCAGGCACAGACTAGACCAGAATAAAAACCTCCAGGCACAGACTAGACCAGAATAAAAACATCCAGGCACAGACTACAAAAGAATGAAAACCTCCAGGCACAGACTAGACCAGAATAAAAACCTCCAGGCACAGACTAGTCATGTATAAAAACCTCCAGGCACAGACTAGACGTGTCTAAAAACCTACAGGCACAGACTAGACTAGACAAAACATCTCCTGGCACAGACTGGACCAAAATAAAGACCTCCAGGCACAGACTAGACCAGAATAAAAACATCCAGGCACAGACTACAAAAGAATAAAAACCTCCAGGCACAGACTAGACCAGAATAAAAACCTCAAGGCACAGACTAGACGTGTCTAAAAACCTACAGGCACAGACTAGCCTAAACAAAATATCTCCTGGCACAGACAAGACCAGAATAAAGACCTCCAGGCCCAGACTAGATGAGACTAAAAACTTCCAGGCACAGGCTAGACCAGAATAAAACCCTCCAGGCACAGACTAGACCAGAATAAAAACCTCCAGGCACAGACTTGACTTGACTATATTAAAAACCTCCAGGCACAGACTAGATGAGACTAAAAAAATCCAGGCACTGACTAGATGAGACTAAAAACCTCCAGGCACAGACTAGACGAGACTAAAAACCTCCAGGCACAGACTAGACGTGTCTAGAAACCTACAGGCACAGACTAGACTAGACTTAAATCCTCCAGGCACAGACTTGAATACATTAAAAACATCCAGGAATAGACTAGACTAGAATAGAAACCTCCAGCCACAGACTAGTTTAGGATAAAAACCTCCACAAACACACTAGAATAGACTAAAAGTCTCCAGGCACTGACGAGACGAGACTAGACTAAAACCCACCAGGCACAGTCTACACCAGACTTAAAACATCCAGGAACAAACAAGACTGGAATGAAAACAAGCAGGCACACATTAGACTGGAATTAAAACCACCAGGAAAAGGCTAGACAAAACTAGACTTACAAAATCGAGACACAGACCAGACTAGACTGAACACCTTCAGGCACGGAATAGACTAGACTAGACTAGACTTAAAACCTCCCGGCATAGACTAGGCAAGACTAGACTGAAAACACACAGGCACAGAGTAGGCTAGACTGAAAACCTCCAGGCACAGAGTAGACGAGAATAAAAACCTCCAGGCTTAGGTTAGACTAGACTGAAAACCTCCAGGCACAGTCTAGACTAGACTATACAAAAATCCTCCAAGCACAGACTAGACTAGAGTAGACTAGGAACTTGCAGCCGCAGACTAGACGAGAGTAAAAACCACCAGGGACAAACTCAAGGAGACTAAAAACCTCCAGGCACAGACTAGATGAGACTAAAAACCTCCAGGGACAGACTAGACGTGTCTAAAAACCTCCAAGCACAGACTAGACTAGACAAAACATCTCCTGGCACAGACTGGACCAAAATAAAGACCTCCAGGCACAGACTAGACCAGAATAAAAACATCCAGGCACAGACTACAAAAGAATAAAAACCTCCAGGCACTGACTAGATGAGACTAAAAACCTCCAGGCACAGACTAGACGAGACTAAAAACCTCCAGGCACAGACTAGACGTGTCTAGAAACCTACAGGCACAGACTAGACTAGACAAAACATCTCCTGGCACAGACTGGACCAAAATAAAGACCTCCAGGCACAGACTAGACCAGAATAAAAAACTGCAGGCACAGACAAGACGTGTGTAAAACCTCCAGGAACAGACTAGACCAGAATAAAAACCTCCAGGCACAGACTTGACTTGACTAGACTAAAAACCTCCAGGCACAGATTAGATGAGACTAAAAAACCTCCGGGCACAAACTAGACATGTCTAAAAACCTCCAGGCACAGACTAGCCTAGACAAAATATCTCCTGGCACAGACTGGACCAGAATAAAGACCTCCAGGCACAGACTAGACCAGAATAAAGACCTCCAGGCACAGACTAGAAAAGAATAAATCCTCCAGGCACAGACTAGACCAGAATAAAAACCTCCAGGCACAAACAAGACATGTCTAAAACCATCAGGAACAGACTAGACCAGAATAAAACCCTCCAGGCACAGACTTGATGAGACTGAAACCCCCCAGGCACAGACTAGATGAGACTAAAAACCTCCAGGCACAGAGTAGACGAGACTAAAAACCTCAAGGCACAGACTAGACGTGTCTAAAAACCTACAGGCACAGACTAGCCTAAACAAAATATCTCCTGGCACAGACAAGACCAGAATAAAGACCTCCAGGCCCAGACTAGATGAGACTAAAAACTTCCAGGCACAGACTAGACCAGAATAAAACCCTCCAGGCACAGACTAGACCAGAATAAAAACCTCCAGGCACAGACTTGACTTGACTATACTAAAAACCTCCAGGCACAGACTAGATGAGACTAAAAAAATCCAGGCACTGACTAGATGAGACTAAAAACCTCCAGGCACAGACTAGACGAGACTAAAAACCTCCAGGCACAGACTAGACGTGTCTAGAAACCTACAGGCACAGACTAGACTAGACTTAAATCCTCCAGGCACAGACTTGAATACATTAAAAACATCCAGGAATAGACTAGACTAGAATAGAAACCTCCAGCCACAGACTAGTTTAGGATAAAAACCTCCACAAACACACTAGAATAGACTAAAAGTCTCCAGGCACTGACGAGACGAGACTAGACTAAAACCCACCAGGCACAGTCTACACCAGACTTAAAACATCCAGGAACAAACAAGACTGGAATGAAAACAAGCAGGCACACATTAGACTGGAATTAAAACCACCAGGAAAAGGCTAGACAAAACTAGACTTACAAAATCGAGACACAGACCAGACTAGACTGAACACCTTCAGGCACGGAATAGACTAGACTAGACTAGACTTAAAACCTCCCGGCATAGACTAGGCAAGACTAGACTGAAAACACACAGGCACAGAGTAGGCTAGACTGAAAACCTCCAGGCACAGAGTAGACGAGAATAAAAACCTCCAGGCTTAGGTTAGACTAGACTGAAAACCTCCAGGCACAGTCTAGACTAGACTATACAAAAATCCTCCAAGCACAGACTAGACTAGAGTAGACTAGGAACTTGCAGCCGCAGACTAGACGAGAGTAAAAACCACCAGGGACAAACTCAAGGAGACTAAAAACCTCCAGGCACAGACTAGACGAGACTAAAAACCTCCAAGCACAGACTAGATGAGACTAAAAACCTCCAGGGACAGACTAGACGTGTCTAAAAACCTCCAAGCACAGACTAGACTAGACAAAACATCTCCTGGCACAGACTGGACCAAAATAAAGACCTCCAGGCACAGACTAGACCAGAATAAAAACATCCAGGCACAGACTACAAAAGAATAAAAACCTCCAGGCACTGACTAGATGAGACTAAAAACCTCCAGGCACAGACTAGACGTGTCTAGAAACCTACAGGCACAGACTAGACTAGACAAAACATCTCCTGGCACAGACTGGACCAAAATAAAGACCTCCAGGCACAGACTAGACCAGAATAAAAAACTGCAGGCACAGACAAGACGTGTGTAAAACCTCCAGGAACAGACTAGACCAGAATAAAAACCTCCAGGCACAGACTTGACTTGACTAGACTAAAAACCTCCAGGCACAGATTAGATGAGACTAAAAAACCTCCGGGCACAAACTAGACATGTCTAAAAACCTCCAGGCACAGACTAGCCTAGACAAAATATCTCCTGGCACAGACTGGACCAGAATAAAGACCTCCAGGCACAGACTAGACCAGAATAAAGACCTCCAGGCACAGACTAGAAAAGAATAAATCCTCCAGGCACAGACTAGACCAGAATAAAAAACTGCAGGCACAGACTACTCATGTATAAAAACCTACAGGCACAGACTAGACTAGACAAAACATCTCTTGGCACAGACTGGACCAGAATAAAGACCTCCAGGCACAGACTAGACCAGAATAAAAACCTCCAGGCACAGACTAGACCAGAATAAAGACCTCCAGGCACAGACTAGAAAAGAATAAATCCTCCAGGCACAGACTAGACCAGAATAAAAACCTCCAGGCACAAACAAGACATGTCTAAAACCATCAGGAACAGACTAGACCAGAATAAAACCCTCCAGGCACAGACTTGATGAGACTGAAACCCCCCAGGCACAGACTAGATGAGACTAAAAACCTCCAGGCACAGAGTAGACGAGACTAAAAACCTCAAGGCACAGACTAGACGTGTCTAAAAACCTACAGGCACAGACTAGCCTAAACAAAATATCTCCTGGCACAGACAAGACCAGAATAAAGACCTCCAGGCCCAGACTAGATGAGACTAAAAACTTCCAGGCACAGACTAGACCAGAATAAAACCCTCCAGGCACAGACTAGACCAGAATAAAAACCTCCAGGCACAGACTTGACTTGACTATACTAAAAACCTCCAGGCACAGACTAGATGAGACTAAAAAAATCCAGGCACTGACTAGATGAGACTAAAAACCTCCAGGCACAGACTAGACGAGACTAAAAACCTCCAGGCACAGACTAGACGTGTCTAGAAACCTACAGGCACAGACTAGACTAGACTTAAATCCTCCAGGCACAGACTTGAATACATTAAAAACATCCAGGAATAGACTAGACTAGAATAGAAACCTCCAGCCACAGACTAGTTTAGGATAAAAACCTCCACAAACACACTAGAATAGACTAAAAGTCTCCAGGCACTGACGAGACGAGACTAGACTAAAACCCACCAGGCACAGTCTACACCAGACTTAAAACATCCAGGAACAAACAAGACTGGAATGAAAACAAGCAGGCACACATTAGACTGGAATTAAAACCACCAGGAAAAGGCTAGACAAAACTAGACTTACAAAATCGAGACACAGACCAGACTAGACTGAACACCTTCAGGCACGGAATAGACTAGACTAGACTAGACTTAAAACCTCCCGGCATAGACTAGGCAAGACTAGACTGAAAACACACAGGCACAGAGTAGGCTAGACTGAAAACCTCCAGGCACAGAGTAGACGAGAATAAAAACCTCCAGGCTTAGGTTAGACTAGACTGAAAACCTCCAGGCACAGTCTAGACTAGACTATACAAAAATCCTCCAAGCACAGACTAGACTAGAGTAGACTAGGAACTTGCAGCCGCAGACTAGACGAGAGTAAAAACCACCAGGGACAAACTCAAGGAGACTAAAAACCTCCAGGCACAGACTAGACGAGACTAAAAACCTCCAAGCACAGACTAGATGAGACTAAAAACCTCCAGGGACAGACTAGACGTGTCTAAAAACCTCCAGGCACAGACTAGACTAGACAAAACATCTCCTGGCACAGACTGGACCAAAATAAAGACCTCCAGGCACAGACTAGACCAGAATAAAAACATCCAGGCACAGACTACAAAAGAATAAAAACCTCCAGGCACTGACTAGATGAGACTAAAAACCTCCAGGCACAGACTAGACGAGACTAAAAACCTCCAGGCACAGACTAGACGTGTCTAGAAACCTACAGGCACAGACTAGACTAGACAAAACATCTCCTGGCACAGACTGGACCAAAATAAAGACCTCCAGGCACAGACTAGACCAGAATAAAAAACTGCAGGCACAGACAAGACGTGTGTAAAACCTCCAGGAACAGACTAGACCAGAATAAAAACCTCCAGGCACAGACTTGACTTGACTAGACTAAAAACCTCCAGGCACAGATTAGATGAGACTAAAAAACCTCCGGGCACAAACTAGACATGTCTAAAAACCTCCAGGCACAGACTAGCCTAGACAAAATATCTCCTGGCACAGACTGGACCAGAATAAAGACCTCCAGGCACAGACTAGACCAGAATAAAGACCTCCAGGCACAGACTAGAAAAGAATAAATCCTCCAGGCACAGACTAGACCAGAATAAAAACCTCCAGGCACAAACAAGACATGTCTAAAACCATCAGGCACAGACTAGACCAGAATAAAACCCTCCAGGCACAGACTTGATGAGACTGAAACCCCCCAGGCACAGACTAGATGAGACTAAAAACCTCCAGGCACAGAGTAGACGAGACTAAAAACCTCAAGGCACAGACTAGACGTGTCTAAAAACCTACAGGCACAGACTAGCCTAAACAAAATATCTCCTGGCACAGACAAGACCAGAATAAAGACCTCCAGGCCCAGACTAGATGAGACTAAAAACTTCCAGGCACAGACTAGACCAGAATAAAACCCTCCAGGCACAGACTAGACCAGAATAAAAACCTCCAGGCACAGACTTGACTTGACTATATTAAAAACCTCCAGGCACAGACTAGATGAGACTAAAAAAATCCAGGCACTGACTAGATGAGACTAAAAACCTCCAGGCACAGACTAGACGAGACTAAAAACCTCCAGGCACAGACTAGACGTGTCTAGAAACCTACAGGCACAGACTAGACTAGACTTAAATCCTCCAGGCACAGACTTGAATACATTAAAAACATCCAGGAATAGACTAGACTAGAATAGAAACCTCCAGCCACAGACTAGTTTAGGATAAAAACCTCCACAAACACACTAGAATAGACTAAAAGTCTCCAGGCACTGACGAGACGAGACTAGACTAAAACCCACCAGGCACAGTCTACACCAGACTTAAAACATCCAGGAACAAACAAGACTGGAATGAAAACAAGCAGGCACACATTAGACTGGAATTAAAACCACCAGGAAAAGGCTAGACAAAACTAGACTTACAAAATCGAGACACAGACCAGACTAGACTGAACACCTTCAGGCACGGAATAGACTAGACTAGACTAGACTTAAAACCTCCCGGCATAGACTAGGCAAGACTAGACTGAAAACACACAGGCACAGAGTAGGCTAGACTGAAAACCTCCAGGCACAGAGTAGACGAGAATAAAAACCTCCAGGCTTAGGTTAGACTAGACTGAAAACCTCCAGGCACAGTCTAGACTAGACTATACAAAAATCCTCCAAGCACAGACTAGACTAGAGTAGACTAGGAACTTGCAGCCGCAGACTAGACGAGAGTAAAAACCACCAGGGACAAACTCAAGGAGACTAAAAACCTCCAGGCACAGACTAGACGAGACTAAAAACCTCCAAGCACAGACTAGATGAGACTAAAAACCTCCAGGGACAGACTAGACGTGTCTAAAAACCTCCAAGCACAGACTAGACTAGACAAAACATCTCCTGGCACAGACTGGACCAAAATAAAGACCTCCAGGCACAGACTAGACCAGAATAAAAACATCCAGGCACAGACTACAAAAGAATAAAAACCTCCAGGCACTGACTAGATGAGACTAAAAACCTCCAGGCACAGACTAGACGAGACTAAAAACCTCCAGGCATAGACTAGACGTGTCTAGAAACCTACAGGCACAGACTAGACTAGACAAAACATCTCCTGGCACAGACTGGACCAAAATAAAGACCTCCAGGCACAGACTAGACCAGAATAAAAAACTGCAGGCACAGTCAAGACGTGTGTAAAACCTCCAGGAACAGACTAGACCAGAATAAAAACCTCCAGGCACAGACTTGACTTGACTAGACTAAAAACCTCCAGGCACAGATTAGATGAGACTAAAAAACCTCCGGGCACAAACTAGACATGTCTAAAAACCTCCAGGCACAGACTAGCCTAGACAAAATATCTCCTGGCACAGACTGGACCAGAATAAAGACCTCCAGGCACAGACTAGACCAGAATAAAGACCTCCAGGCACAGACTAGATAAGAATAAATCCTCCAGGCACAGACTAGACCAGAATAAAAACCTCCAGGCACAAACAAGACATGTCTAAAACCATCAGGAACAGACTAGACCAGAATAAAACCCTCCAGGCACAGACTTGATGAGACTGAAACCCCCCAGGCACAGACTAGATGAGACTAAAAACCTCCAGGCACAGAGTAGACGAGACTAAAAACCTCAAGGCACAGACTAGACGTGTCTAAAAACCTCCAGGCACAGACTAGCCTAAACAAAATATCTCCTGGCACAGACAAGACAAGAATAAAGACCTCCAGGCCCAGACTAGATGAGACTAAAAACTTCCAGGCACAGACTAGACCAGAATAAAACCCTCCAGGCACAGACTAGACCAGAATAAAAACCTCCAGGCACAGACTTGACTTGACTAGACTAAAAACCTCCAGGCACAGATTAGATGAGACTAAAAAACCTCCGGGCACAAACTAGACGTGTCTAAAAACCTCCAGGCACAGACTAGCCTAGACAAAACATCTCCTGGCACAGACTGGACCAAAATAAAGACCTCCAGGCACAGACTAGACCAGAATAAAAAAACTGCAGGCACAGACGTGTGTAAAACCTCCAGGCACCGACTAGACCAGAATAAAAACCTCCAGGCACAGACTAGACCAGAATAAAGACCTCCAGGCCCAGACTAGATGAGACTAAAAACTTCCAGGCACAGACTAGACCAGAATAAAACCCTCCAGGCACAGACTAGACCAGAATAAAAACCTACAGGCACAGACTAGACTAGACTTAAATCCTCCAGGCACAGACTTGAATACATTAAAAACATCCAGGAATAGACTAGACTAGAATAGAAACCTCCAGCCACAGACTAGTTTAGGATAAAAACCTCCACAAACACACTAGAATAGACTGAAAGTCTCCAGGCACTGACGAGACGAGACTAGACTAAAACCCACCAGGCACAGTCTACACCAGACTTAAAACATCCAGGAACAAACAAGACTGGAATGAAAACAAGCAGGCACACATTAGACTGGAATTAAAACCACCAGGAAAAGGCTAGACAAAACTAGACTTACAAAATCGAGACACAGACCAGACTAGACTGAACACCTTCAGGCACGGAATAGACTAGACTAGACTAGACTTAAAACCTCCCGGCATAGACTAGGCAAGACTAGACTGAAAACACACAGGCACAGAGAAGGCTAGACTGAAAACCTCCAGGCACAGAGTAGACGAGAATAAAAACCTCCAAGCTTAGGTTAGACTAGACTGAAAACCTCCAGGCACAGACTAGACTAGAATGAACACCTACAGGCACGGTGTAGGCTAGCCTAGACTTAAAACCTCCAGGCACAGTCTAGACTAGACTATACAGAAATCCTCCAAGCACAGACTAGACTAGAGTAGACTAGGAACATTGCAGCCGCAGACTAGACGAGAGTAAAAACCACCAGGGACAAACTCAAGGAGACTAAAAACCTCCAGGCACAGACTAGACGAGACTAAAAACCTCCAAGCACAGACTAGATGAGACTAAAAACCTCCAGGGACAGACTAGACGTGTCTAAAAACCTCCAAGCACAGACTAGACTAGACAAAACATCTCCTGGCACAGACTGGACCAAAATAAAGACCTCCAGGCACAGACTAGACCAGAATAAAAACATCCAGGCACAGACTTGACTTGACTATACTAAAAACCTCCAGGCACAGACTAGATGAGACTAAAAAAATCCAGGCACTGACTAGATGAGACTAAAAACCTCCAGGCACAGACTAGACGAGACTAAAAACCTCCAGGCACAGACTAGACGTGTCTAGAAACCTACAGGCACAGACTAGACTAGACTTAAATCCTCCAGGCACAGACTTGAATACATTAAAAACATCCAGGAATAGACTAGACTAGAATAGAAACCTCCAGCCACAGACTAGTTTAGGATAAAAACCTCCACAAACACACTAGAATAGACTAAAAGTCTCCAGGCACTGACGAGACGAGACTAGACTAAAACCCACCAGGCACAGTCTACACCAGACTTAAAACATCCAGGAACAAACAAGACTGGAATGAAAACAAGCAGGCACACATTAGACTGGAATTAAAACCACCAGGAAAAGGCTAGACAAAACTAGACTTACAAAATCGAGACACAGACCAGACTAGACTGAACACCTTCAGGCACGGAATAGACTAGACTAGACTAGACTTAAAACCTCCCGGCATAGACTAGGCAAGACTAGACTGAAAACACACAGGCACAGAGAAGGCTAGACTGAAAACCTCCAGGCACAGAGTAGACCAGAATAAAAACCTCCAGGCTTAGGTTAGACTAGACTGAAAACCTCCAGGCACAGTCTAGACTAGACTATACAAAAATCCTCCAAGCACAGACTAGACTAGAGTAGACTAGGAACTTGCAGCCGCAGACTAGACGAGAGTAAAAACCACCAGGGACAAACTCAAGGAGACTAAAAACCTCCAGGCACAGACTAGACGAGACTAAAAACCTCCAAGCACAGACTAGATGAGACTAAAAACCTCCAGGGACAGACTAGACGTGTCTAAAAACCTACAGGCACAGACTAGACTAGACAAAACATCTCCTGGCACAGACTGGACCAAAATAAAGACCTCCAGGCACAGACTAGACCAGAATAAAAACATCCAGGCACAGACTACAAAAAGAATAAAAACCTCCAGGCACTGACTAGATGAGACTAAAAACCTCCAGGCACAGACTAGACGAGACTAAAAACCTCCAGGCACAGACTAGACGTGTCTAGAAACCTACAGGCACAGACTAGACTAGACAAAACATCTCCTGGCACAGACTGGACCAAAATAAAGACCTCCAGGCACAGACTAGACCAGAATAAAAAACTGCAGGCACAGACAAGATGTGTGTAAAACCTCCAGGAACAGACTAGACCAGAATAAAAACCTCCAGGCACAGACTTGACTTGACTAGACTAAAAACCTCCAGGCACAGATTAGATGAGACTAAAAAACCTCCGGGCACAAACTAGACATGTCTAAAAACCTCCAGGCACAGACTAGCCTAGACAAAATATCTCCTGGCACAGACTGGACCAGAATAAAGACCTCCAGGCACAGACTAGACCAGAATAAAGACCTCCAGGCACAGACTAGAAAAGAATAAATCCTCCAGGCACAGACTAGACCAGAATAAAAACCTCCAGGCACAAACAAGACATGTCTAAAACCATCAGGAACAGACTAGACCAGAATAAAACCCTCCAGGCACAGACTTGATGAGACTGAAACCCCCCAGGCACAGACTAGATGAGACTAAAAACCTCCAGGCACAGAGTAGACGAGACTAAAAACCTCAAGGCACAGACTAGACGTGTCTAAAAACCTACAGGCACAGACTAGCCTAAACAAAATATCTCCTGGCACAGACAAGACCAGAATAAAGACCTCCAGGCCCAGACTAGATGAGACTAAAAACTTCCAGGCACAGACTAGACCAGAATAAAACCCTCCAGGCACAGACTAGACCAGAATAAAAACCTCCAGGCACAGACTTGACTTGACTATACTAAAAACCTCCAGGCACAGACTAGATGAGACTAAAAAATCCAGGCACTGACTAGATGAGACTAAAAACCTCCAGGCACAGACTAGACGAGACTAAAAACCTCCAGGCACAGACTAGACGTGTCTAGAAACCTACAGGCACAGACTAGACTAGACTTAAATCCTCCAGGCACAGACTTGAATACATTAAAAACATCCAGGAATAGACTAGACTAGAATAGAAACCTCCAGCCACAGACTAGTTTAGGATAAAAACCTCCACAAACACACTAGAATAGACTAAAAGTCTCCAGGCACTGACGAGACGAGACTAGACTAAAACCCACCAGGCACAGTCTACACCAGACTTAAAACATCCAGGAACAAACAAGACTGGAATGAAAACAAGCAGGCACACATTAGACTGGAATTAAAACCACCAGGAAAAGGCTAGACAAAACTAGACTTACAAAATCGAGACACAGACCAGACTAGACTGAACACCTTCAGGCACGGAATAGACTAGACTAGACTAGACTTAAAACCTCCCGGCATAGACTAGGCAAGACTAGACTGAAAACACACAGGCACAGAGAAGGCTAGACTGAAAACCTCCAGGCACAGAGTAGACCAGAATAAAAACCTCCAGGCTTAGGTTAGACTAGACTGAAAACCTCCAGGCACAGTCTAGACTAGACTATACAAAAATCCTCCAAGCACAGACTAGACTAGAGTAGACTAGGAACTTGCAGCCGCAGACTAGACGAGAGTAAAAACCACCAGGGACAAACTCAAGGAGACTAAAAACCTCCAGGCACAGACTAGACGAGACTAAAAACCTCCAAGCACAGACTAGATGAGACTAAAAACCTCCAGGGACAGACTAGACGTGTCTAAAAACCTACAGGCACAGACTAGACTAGACAAAACATCTCCTGGCACAGACTGGACCAAAATAAAGACCTCCAGGCACAGACTAGACCAGAATAAAAACATCCAGGCACAGACTACAAAAAGAATAAAAACCTCCAGGCACAGACTAGATGAGACTAAAAACCTCCAGGCACAGACTAGACGAGACTAAAAACCTCCAGGCACAGACTAGACGTGTCTAGAAACCTACAGGCACAGACTAGACTAGACAAAACATCTCCTGGCACAGACTGGACCAAAATAAAGACCTCCAGGCACAGACTAGACCAGAATAAAAAACTGCAGGCACAGACAAGACGTGTGTAAAACCTCCAGGAACAGACTAGACCAGAATAAAAACCTCCAGGCACAGACTTGACTTGACTAGACTAAAAACCTCCAGGCACAGATTAGATGAGACTAAAAAACCTCCGGGCACAAACTAGACATGTCTAAAAACCTCCAGGCACAGACTAGCCTAGACAAAATATCTCCTGGCACAGACTGGACCAGAATAAAGACCTCCAGGCACAGACTAGACCAGAATAAAGACCTCCAGGCACAGACTAGAAAAGAATAAATCCTCCAGGAACAGACTAGACCAGAATAAAAACCTCCAGGCACAAACAAGACATGTCTAAAACCATCAGGAACAGACTAGACCAGAATAAAACCCTCCAGGCACAGACTTGATGAGACTGAAACCCCCCAGGCACAGACTAGATGAGACTAAAAACCTCCAGGCACAGAGTAGACGAGACTAAAAACCTCAAGGCACAGACTAGACGTGTCTAAAAACCTACAGGCACAGACTAGCCTAAACAAAATATCTCCTGGCACAGACAAGACCAGAATAAAGACCTCCAGGCCCAGACTAGATGAGACTAAAAACTTCCAGGCACAGACTAGACCAGAATAAAACCCTCCAGGCACAGACTAGACCAGAATAAAAACCTCCAGGCACAGACTTGACTTGACTATACTAAAAACCTCCAGGCACAGACTAGATGAGACTAAAAAATCCAGGCACTGACTAGATGAGACTAAAAACCTCCAGGCACAGACTAGACGAGACTAAAAACCTCCAGGCACAGACTAGACGTGTCTAGAAACCTACAGGCACAGACTAGACTAGACTTAAATCCTCCAGGCACAGACTTGAATACATTAAAAACATCCAGGAATAGACTAGACTAGAATAGAAACCTCCAGCCACAGACTAGTTTAGGATAAAAACCTCCACAAACACACTAGAATAGACTAAAAGTCTCCAGGCACTGACGAGACGAGACTAGACTAAAACCCACCAGGCACAGTCTACACCAGACTTAAAACATCCAGGAACAAACAAGACTGGAATGAAAACAAGCAGGCACACATTAGACTGGAATTAAAACCACCAGGAAAAGGCTAGACAAAACTAGACTTACAAAATCGAGACACAGACCAGACTAGACTGAACACCTTCAGGCACGGAATAGACTAGACTAGACTAGACTTAAAACCTCCCGGCATAGACTAGGCAAGACTAGACTGAAAACACACAGGCACAGAGTAGGCTAGACTGAAAACCTCCAGGCACAGAGTAGACGAGAATAAAAACCTCCAGGCTTAGGTTAGACTAGACTGAAAACCTCCAGGCACAGTCTAGACTAGACTATACAAAAATCCTCCAAGCACAGACTAGACTAGAGTAGACTAGGAACTTGCAGCCGCAGACTAGACGAGAGTAAAAACCACCAGGGACAAACTCAAGGAGACTAAAAACCTCCAGGCACAGACTAGACGAGACTAAAAACCTCCAAGCACAGACTAGATGAGACTAAAAACCTCCAGGGACAGACTAGACGTGTCTAAAAACCTACAGGCACAGACTAGACTAGACAAAACATCTCCTGGCACAGACTGGACCAAAATAAAGACCTCCAGGCACAGACTAGACCAGAATAAAAAACTGCAGGCACAGACAAGACGTGTGTAAAACCTCCAGGAACAGACTAGACCAGAATAAAAACCTCCAGGCACAGACTTGACTTGACTAGACTAAAAACCTCCAGGCACAGATTAGATGAGACTAAAAAACCTCCGGGCACAAACTAGACATGTCTAAAAACCTACAGGCACAGACTAGCCTAGACAAAATATCTCCTGGCACAGACTGGACCAGAATAAAGACCTCCAGGCACAGACTAGACCAGAATAAAGACCTCCAGGCACAGACTAGAAAAGAATAAATCCTCCAGGCACAGACTAGACCAGAATAAAAACCTCCAGGCACAAACAAGACATGTCTAAAACCATCAGGAACAGACTAGACCAGAATAAAACCCTCCAGGCACAGACTTGATGAGACTGAAACCCCCCAGGCACAGACTAGATGAGACTAAAAACCTCCAGGCACAGAGTAGACGAGACTAAAAACCTCAAGGCACAGACTAGACGTGTCTAAAAACCTACAGGCACAGACTAGCCTAAACAAAATATCTCCTGGCACAGACAAGACCAGAATAAAGACCTCCAGGCCCAGACTAGATGAGACTAAAAACTTCCAGGCACAGACTAGACCAGAATAAAACCCTCCAGGCACAGACTAGACCAGAATAAAAACCTCCAGGCACAGACTTGACTTGACTATACTAAAAACCTCCAGGCACAGACTAGATGAGACTAAAAAAATCCAGGCACTGACTAGATGAGACTAAAAACCTCCAGGCACAGACTAGACGAGACTAAAAACCTCCAGGCACAGACTAGACGTGTCTAGAAACCTACAGGCACAGACTAGACTAGACTTAAATCCTCCAGGCACAGACTTGAATACATTAAAAACATCCAGGAATAGACTAGACTAGAATAGAAACCTCCAGCCACAGACTAGTTTAGGATAAAAACCTCCACAAACACACTAGAATAGACTAAAAGTCTCCAGGCACTGACGAGACGAGACTAGACTAAAACCCACCAGGCACAGTCTACACCAGACTTAAAACATCCAGGAACAAACAAGACTGGAATGAAAACAAGCAGGCACACATTAGACTGGAATTAAAACCACCAGGAAAAGGCTAGACAAAACTAGACTTACAAAATCGAGACACAGACCAGACTAGACTGAACACCTTCAGGCACGGAATAGACTAGACTAGACTAGACTTAAAACCTCCCGGCATAGACTAGGCAAGACTAGACTGAAAACACACAGGCACAGAGAAGGCTAGACTGAAAACCTCCAGGCACAGAGTAGACCAGAATAAAAACCTCCAGGCTTAGGTTAGACTAGACTGAAAACCTCCAGGCACAGTCTAGACTAGACTATACAAAAATCCTCCAAGCACAGACTAGACTAGAGTAGACTAGGAACTTGCAGCCGCAGACTAGACGAGAGTAAAAACCACCAGGGACAAACTCAAGGAGACTAAAAACCTCCAGGCACAGACTAGACGAGACTAAAAACCTCCAAGCACAGACTAGATGAGACTAAAAACCTCCAGGGACAGACTAGACGTGTCTAAAAACCTACAGGCACAGACTAGACTAGACAAAACATCTCCTGGCACAGACTGGACCAAAATAAAGACCTCCAGGCACAGACTAGACCAGAATAAAAACATCCAGGCACAGACTACAAAAAGAATAAAAACCTCCAGGCACAGACTAGATGAGACTAAAAACCTCCAGGCACAGACTAGACGAGACTAAAAACCTCCAGGCACAGACTAGACGTGTCTAGAAACCTACAGGCACAGACTAGACTAGACAAAACATCTCCTGGCACAGACTGGACCAAAATAAAGACCTCCAGGCACAGACTAGACCAGAATAAAAAACTGCAGGCACAGACAAGACGTGTGTAAAACCTCCAGGAACAGACTAGACCAGAATAAAAACCTCCAGGCACAGACTTGACTTGACTAGACTAAAAACCTCCAGGCACAGATTAGATGAGACTAAAAAACCTCCGGGCACAAACTAGACATGTCTAAAAACCTCCAGGCACAGACTAGCCTAGACAAAATATCTCCTGGCACAGACTGGACCAGAATAAAGACCTCCAGGCACAGACTAGACCAGAATAAAGACCTCCAGGCACAGACTAGAAAAGAATAAATCCTCCAGGCACAGACTAGACCAGAATAAAAACCTCCAGGCACAAACAAGACATGTCTAAAACCATCAGGAACAGACTAGACCAGAATAAAAACCTCCAGGCACAGACTTGATGAGACTGAAACCCCCCAGGCACAGACTAGATGAGACTAAAAACCTCCAGGCACAGAGTAGACGAGACTAAAAACCTCAAGGCACAGACTAGACGTGTCTAAAAACCTACAGGCACAGACTAGCCTAAACAAAATATCTCCTGGCACAGACAAGACCAGAATAAAGACCTCCAGGCCCAGACTAGATGAGACTAAAAACTTCCAGGCACAGACTAGACCAGAATAAAACCCTCCAGGCACAGACTAGACCAGAATAAAAACCTCCAGGCACAGACTTGACTTGACTATACTAAAAACCTCCAGGCACAGACTAGATGAGACTAAAAAAATCCAGGCACTGACTAGATGAGACTAAAAACCTCCAGGCACAGACTAGACGAGACTAAAAACCTCCAGGCACAGACTAGACGTGTCTAGAAACCTACAGGCACAGACTAGACTAGACTTAAATCCTCCAGGCACAGACTTGAATACATTAAAAACATCCAGGAATAGACTAGACTAGAATAGAAACCTCCAGCCACAGACTAGTTTAGGATAAAAACCTCCACAAACACACTAGAATAGACTAAAAGTCTCCAGGCACTGACGAGACGAGACTAGACTAAAACCCACCAGGCACAGTCTACACCAGACTTAAAACATCCAGGAACAAACAAGACTGGAATGAAAACAAGCAGGCACACATTAGACTGGAATTAAAACCACCAGGAAAAGGCTAGACAAAACTAGACTTACAAAATCGAGACACAGACCAGACTAGACTGAACACCTTCAGGCACGGAATAGACTAGACTAGACTTAAAACCTCCCGGCATAGACTAGGCAAGACTAGACTGAAAACACACAGGCACAGAGTAGGCTAGACTGAAAACCTCCAGGCACAGTCTAGACTAGACTATACAAAAATCCTCCAAGCACAGACTAGACTAGAGTAGACTAGGAACTTGCAGCCGCAGACTAGACGAGAGTAAAAACCACCAGGGACAAACTCAAGGAGACTAAAAACCTCCAGGCACAGACTAGACGAGACTAAAAACCTCCAAGCACAGACTAGATGAGACTAAAAACCTCCAGAGACAGACTAGACGTGTCTAAAATCCTCCAGGCACAGACTAGACTAGACAAAACATCTCCTGGCACAGACTGGACCAAAATAAAGACCTCCAGGCACAGACTAGACCAGAATAAAAACCTCCAGGCACAGACTAGACCAGAATAAAAACATCCAGGCACAGACTAGACCAGAATAAAAACCTCCAGGCACAGACTAGACCAGAATAAAAACATCCAGGCACAGACTACAAAAAGAATAAAAACCTCCAGGCACTGACTAGATGAGACTAAAAACCTCCAGGCACAGACTAGACGAGACTAAAAACCTCCAGGCACAGACTAGACGTGTCTAGAAACCTACAGGCACAGACTAGACTAGACAAAACATCTCCTGGCACAGACTGGACCAAAATAAAGACCTCCAGGCACAGACTAGACCAGAATAAAAAACTGCAGGCACAGACAAGACGTGTGTAAAACCTCCAGGAACAGACTAGACCAGAATAAAAACCTCCAGGCACAGACTTGACTTGACTAGACTAAAAACCTCCAGGCACAGATTAGATGAGACTAAAAAACCTCCGGGCACAAACTAGACATGTCTAAAAACCTCCAGGCACAGACTAGCCTAGACAAAATATCTCCTGGCACAGACTGGACCAGAATAAAGACCTCCAGGCACAGACTAGACCAGAATAAAGACCTCCAGGCACAGACTAGAAAAGAATAAATCCTCCAGGCACAGACTAGACCAGAATAAAAACCTCCAGGCACAAACAAGACATGTCTAAAACCATCAGGAACAGACTAGACCAGAATAAAACCCTCCAGGCACAGACTTGATGAGACTGAAACCCCCCAGGCACAGACTAGATGAGACTAAAAACCTCCAGGCACAGAGTAGACGAGACTAAAAACCTCAAGGCACAGACTAGACGTGTCTAAAAACCTACAGGCACAGACTAGCCTAAACAAAATATCTCCTGGCACAGACAAGACCAGAATAAAGACCTCCAGGCCCAGACTAGATGAGACTAAAAACTTCCAGGCACAGACTAGACCAGAATAAAACCCTCCAGGCACAGACTAGACCAGAATAAAAACCTCCAGGCACAGACTTGACTTGACTATACTAAAAACCTCCAGGCACAGACTAGATGAGACTAAAAAAATCCAGGCACTGACTAGATGAGACTAAAAACCTCCAGGCACAGACTAGACGAGACTAAAAACCTCCAGGCACAGACTAGACGTGTCTAGAAACCTACAGGCACAGACTAGACTAGACTTAAATCCTCCAGGCACAGACTTGAATACATTAAAAACATCCAGGAATAGACTAGACTAGAATAGAAACCTCCAGCCACAGACTAGTTTAGGATAAAAACCTCCACAAACACACTAGAATAGACTAAAAGTCTCCAGGCACTGACGAGACTAGACTAAAACCCACCAGGCACAGTCTACACCAGACTTAAAACATCCAGGAACAAACAAGACTGGAATGAAAACAAGCAGGCACACATTAGACTGGAATTAAAACCACCAGGAAAAGGCTAGACAAAACTAGACTTACAAAATCGAGACACAGACCAGACTAGACTGAACACCTTCAGGCACGGAATAGACTAGACTAGACTTAAAACCTCCCGGCATAGACTAGGCAAGACTAGACTGAAAACACACAGGCACAGAGAAGGCTAGACTGAAAACCTCCAGGCACAGAGTAGACCAGAATAAAAACCTCCAGGCTTAGGTTAGACTAGACTGAAAACCTCCAGGCACAGTCTAGACTAGACTATACAAAAATCCTCCAAGCACAGACTAGACTAGAGTAGACTAGGAACTTGCAGCCGCAGACTAAACGAGAGTAAAAACCACCAGGGACAAACTCAAGGAGACTAAAAACCTCCAGGCACAGACTAGACGAGACTAAAAACCTCCAAGCACAGACTAGATGAGACTAAAAACCTCCAGGGACAGACTAGACGTGTCTAAAAACCTACAGGCACAGACTAGACTAGACAAAACATCTCCCGGCACAGACTGGACCAAAATAAAGACCTCCAGGCACAGACTAGACCAGAATAAAAACATCCAGGCACAGACTACAAAAGAATAAAAACCTCCAGGCACTGACTAGATGAGACTAAAAACCTCCAGGCACAGACTAGACGAGACTAAAACCCTCCAGGCACAGACTAGACGTGTCTAGAAACCTACAGGCACAGACTAGACTAGACAAAACATCTCCTGGCACAGACTGGACCAAAATAAAGACCTCCAGGCACAGACTAGACCAGAATAAAAAACTGCAGGCACAGACAAGACGTGTGTAAAACCTCCAGGAACAGACTAGACCAGAATAAAAACCTCCAGGCACAGACTTGACTTGACTAGACTAAAAACCTCCAGGCACAGATTAGATGAGACTAAAAAACCTCCGGGCACAAACTAGACATGTCTAAAAACCTCCAGGCACAGACTAGCCTAGACAAAATATCTCCTGGCACAGACTGGACCAGAATAAAGACCTCCAGGCACAGACTAGACCAGAATAAAGACCTCCAGGCACAGACTAGAAAAGAATAAATCCTCCAGGCACAGACTAGACCAGAATAAAAACCTCCAGGCACAAACAAGACATGTCTAAAACCATCAGGAACAGACTAGACCAGAATAAAACCCTCCAGGCACAGACTTGATGAGACTGAAACCCCCCAGGCACAGACTAGATGAGACTAAAAACCTCCAGGCACAGAGTAGACGAGACTAAAAACCTCAAGGCACAGACTAGACGTGTCTAAAAACCTACAGGCACAGACTAGCCTAAACAAAATATCTCCTGGCACAGACAAGACCAGAATAAAGACCTCCAGGCCCAGACTAGATGAGACTAAAAACTTCCAGGCACAGACTAGACCAGAATAAAACCCTCCAGGCACAGACTAGACCAGAATAAAAACCTCCAGGCACAGACTTGACTTGACTATACTAAAAACCTCCAGGCACAGACTAGATGAGACTAAAAAAATCCAGGCACTGACTAGATGAGACTAAAAACCTCCAGGCACAGACTAGACGAGACTAAAAACCTCCAGGCACAGACTAGACGTGTCTAGAAACCTACAGGCACAGACTAGACTAGACTTAAATCCTCCAGGCACAGACTTGAATACATTAAAAACATCCAGGAATAGACTAGACTAGAATAGAAACCTCCAGCCACAGACTAGTTTAGGATAAAAACCTCCACAAACACACTAGAATAGACTAAAAGTCTCCAGGCACTGACGAGACTAGACTAAAACCCACCAGGCACAGTCTACACCAGACTTAAAACATCCAGGAACAAACAAGACTGGAATGAAAACAAGCAGGCACACATTAGACTGGAATTAAAACCACCAGGAAAAGGCTAGACAAAACTAGACTTACAAAATCGAGACACAGACCAGACTAGACTGAACACCTTCAGGCACGGAATAGACTAGACTAGACTAGACTTAAAACCTCCCGGCATAGACTAGGCAAGACTAGACTGAAAACACACAGGCACAGAGAAGGCTAGACTGAAAACCTCCAGGCACAGAGAAGACGAGAATAAAAACCTCCAGGCTTAGGTTAGACTAGACTGAAAACCTCCAGGCACAGACTAGACTAGAATGAACACCTTCAGGCACGGTGTAGGCTAGCCTAGACTTAAAACCTCCAGGCACAGTCTAGACTAGACTATACAAAAATCCTCCAAGCACAGACTAGACTAGAGTAGACTAGGAACTTGCAGCCGCAGACTAGACGAGAGTAAAAACCACCAGGGACAAACTCAAGGAGACTAAAAACCTCCAGGCACAGACTAGACGAGACTAAAAACCTCCAAGCACAGACTAGATGAGACTAAAAACCTCCAGGGACAGACTAGACGTGTCTAAAAACCTCCAGGCACAGACTAGACTAGACAAAACATCTCCTGGCACAGACTGGACCAAAATAAAGACCTCCAGGCACAGACTAGACCAGAATAAAAACCTCCAGGCACAGACTAGACCAGAATAAAAACATCCAGGAACAGACTAGACCAGAATAAAAACATCCAGGCACTGACTAGATGAGACTAAAAACCTCCAGGCACAGACTAGACGAGACTAAAACCCTCCAGGCACAGACTAGACGTGTCTAGAAACCTACAGGCACAGACTAGACTAGACAAAACATCTCCTGGCACAGACTGGACCAAAATAAAGACCTCCAGGCACAGACTAGACCAGAATAAAAAACTGCAGGCACAGACAAGACGTGTGTAAAACCTCCAGGAACAGACTAGACCAGAATAAAAACCTCCAGGCACAGACTTGACTTGACTAGACTAAAAACCTCCAGGCACAGATTAGATGAGACTAAAAAACCTCCGGGCACAAACTAGACATGTCTAAAAACCTCCAGGCACAGACTAGCCTAGACAAAATATCTCCTGGCACAGACTGGACCAGAATAAAGACCTCCAGGCACAGACTAGACCAGAATAAAGACCTCCAGGCACAGACTAGAAAAGAATAAATCCTCCAGGCACAGACTAGACCAGAATAAAAACCTCCAGGCACAAACAAGACATGTCTAAAACCATCAGGAACAGACTAGACCAGAATAAAACCCTCCAGGCACAGACTTGATGAGACTGAAACCCCCCAGGCACAGACTAGATGAGACTAAAAACCTCCAGGCACAGAGTAGACGAGACTAAAAACCTCAAGGCACAGACTAGACGTGTCTAAAAACCTACAGGCACAGACTAGCCTAAACAAAATATCTCCTGGCACAGACAAGACCAGAATAAAGACCTCCAGGCCCAGACTAGATGAGACTAAAAACTTCCAGGCACAGACTAGACCAGAATAAAACCCTCCAGGCACAGACTAGACCAGAATAAAAACCTCCAGGCACAGACTAGATGAGACTAAAAAAATCCAGGCACTGACTAGATGAGACTAAAAACCTCCAGGCACAGACTAGACGAGACTAAAAACCTCCAGGCACAGACTAGACGTGTCTAGAAACCTACAGGCACAGACTAGACTAGACTTAAATCCTCCAGGCACAGACTTGAATACATTAAAAACATCCAGGAATAGACTAGACTAGAATAGAAACCTCCAGCCACAGACTAGTTTAGGATAAAAACCTCCACAAACACACTAGAATAGACTAAAAGTCTCCAGGCACTGACGAGACTAGACTAAAACCCACCAGGCACAGTCTACACCAGACTTAAAACATCCAGGAACAAACAAGACTGGAATGAAAACAAGCAGGCACACATTAGACTGGAATTAAAACCACCAGGAAAAGGCTAGACAAAACTAGACTTACAAAATCGAGACACAGACCAGACTAGACTGAACACCTTCAGGCACGGAATAGACTAGACTAGACTAGACTTAAAACCTCCCGGCATAGACTAGGCAAGACTAGACTGAAAACACACAGGCACAGAGAAGGCTAGACTGAAAACCTCCAGGCACAGAGAAGACGAGAATAAAAACCTCCAGGCTTAGGTTAGACTAGACTGAAAACCTCCAGGCACAGACTAGACTAGAATGAACACCTTCAGGCACGGTGTAGGCTAGCCTAGACTTAAAACCTCCAGGCACAGTCTAGACTAGACTATACAAAAATCCTCCAAGCACAGACTAGACTAGAGTAGACTAGGAACTTGCAGCCGCAGACTAGACGAGAGTAAAAACCACCAGGGACAAACTCAAGGAGACTAAAAACCTCCAGGCACAGACTAGACGAGACTAAAAACCTCCAAGCACAGACTAGATGAGACTAAAAACCTCCAGGGACAGACTAGACGTGTCTAAAAACCTACAGGCACAGACTAGACTAGACAAAACATCTCTTGGCACAGACTGGACCAGAATAAAGACCTCCAGGCACAGACTAGACCAGAATAAAAACATCCAGGCACAGACTACAAAAGAATAAAAACCTCCAGGCACAGACTAGACCAGAATAAAAACCTCCAGGCACAGACTAGTCATGTATAAAAACCTACAGGCAAAGACTAGACGTGTCTAAAAACCTACAGGCACAGACTAGACTAGACAAAACATCTCCTGGCACAGACTGGACCAAAATAAAGACCTCCAGGCACAGACTAGACCAGAATAAAAACCTCCAGGCACAGACTACTCATGTATAAAAACCTACAGGCACAGCCTAGACGTGTCTAAAAACCTACAGGCACAGACTAGACTAGACAAAACATCTCCTGGCACAGACTGGACCAAAATAAAGACCTCCAGGCACAGACTAGACCAGAATAAAAACATCCAGGCACAGACTACAAAAGAATAAAAACCTCCAGGCACAGACTAGACCAGAATAAAAACCTCCAGGCACAGACTAGTCATTTATAAAAACCTACATTCACAGACTAGCCTAGACCAAATATCACCTGGCACAGACTGGATCAGAATGAAGACCTCCAGGCACAGACTAGAAAAGAATAAAAACATCCAGGCACAGACTAGACCAGAATAAAAACCTCCAAGCACAGACGAGACTTGACTAGATTAAAAACCTCCAGGCACAGAATAGATGAGACTAAAAACCTCCAGGCACAGACTAGACGTGTCTAGAAACCTACAGGCACAGACTAGCCTAGACGAAATCTCTCCTGGCACAGACTGGACCAGAATAGAGACCTCCAGGCACAGACTAGATGAGACTAAAAACCTCCAGGCACAGACTTGACATGACTAGACTAAAAACCTCCAGGCACAGACTAGACATGTCTTGAAACCTACCGGCACAGACTAGCCTAGACAAAATATCTCCTGGCACAGACTGGGCCAGAATGAAGACCTCCAGGCACAGACTAGATGAGATTAAAACCTCCAGGCACAGAGTAGACCAGAATAAAAACCTCCATTCACAGACAAGACGAGACTACACTAAAAACCTCCAGGCACAGACTATACTAGACTAGACTAAATACCTCCAGGCACAGACTAGACGAGACTAAAATCCTCCAAGCACTGACTAGATGAGACTAAAAACTTCCAGGCACAGACTAGACCAGAATAAAACCCTCCAGGCACAGACTAGACCAGAATAAAAACCTCCAGGCACAGACTTGACTTGACTATACAAAAAACCTCCAGGCACAGACTAGATGAGACTAAAAAAATCCAGGCACTGACTAGATGAGACTAAAAACCTCCAGGCACAGACTAGACGAGACTAAAAACCTCCAGGCACAGACTAGACGTGTCTAGAAACCTACAGGCACAGACTAGACTAGACTTAAATCCTCCAGGCACAGACTTGAATACATTAAAAACATCCAGGAATAGACTAGACTAGAATAGAAACCTCCAGCCACAGACTAGTTTAGGATAAAAACCTCCACAAACACACTAGAATAGACTAAAAGTCTCCAGGCACTGACGAGACTAGACTAAAACCCACCAGGCACAGTCTACACCAGACTTAAAACATCCAGGAACAAACAAGACTGGAATGAAAACAAGCAGGCACACATTAGACTGGAATTAAAACCACCAGGAAAAGGCTAGACAAAACTAGACTTACAAAATCGAGACACAGACCAGACTAGACTGAACACCTTCAGGCACGGAATAGACTAGACTAGACTAGACTTAAAACCTCCCGGCATAGACTAGGCAAGACTAGACTGAAAACACACAGGCACAGAGTAGGCTAGACTGAAAACCTCCAGGCACAGAGTAGACCAGAATAAAAACCTCCAGGCTTAGGTTAGACTAGACTGAAAACCTCCAGGCACAGACTAGACTAGAATGAACACCTTCAGGCACGGTGTAGGCTAGCCTAGACTTAAAACCTCCAGGCACAGTCTAGACTAGACTATACAAAAATCCTCCAAGCACAGACTAGACTAGAGTAGACTAGGAACTTGCAGCCGCAGACTAGACGAGAGTAAAAACCACCAGGGACAAACTCAAGGAGACTAAAAACCTCCAGGCACAGACTAGACGAGACTAAAAACCACCAGGCACAGACTAGACGTGTCTAAAAACCTCCAGGCACAGACTAGACTAGACAAAACATCTCCTGGCACAGACTGGACCAAAATAAAGACCTCCAGGCACAGACTAGACCAGAATAAAAACCTCTAGGCACAGACTAGTCATGTATAAAAACCTACAGGCACAGACTAGCCTAGACAAAATATCACCTGGCACAGACTGGATCAGAATGAAGACCTCCAGGCACAGACTAGAAAAGAATAAAAACATCCAGGCACAGACTAGACCAGAATAAAAACCTCCATTCACAGACAAGACGAGACTACACTAAAAACCTCCAGGCACAGACTATACTAGACTAGACTAAATACCTCCAGGCACAGACTAGACGAGACTAAAATCCTCCAAGCACTGACTAGATGAGACTAAAAACTTCCAGGCACAGACTAGACCAGAATAAAACCCTCCAGGCACAGACTAGACCAGAATAAAAACCTCCAGGCACAGACTTGACTTGACTATACAAAAAACCTCCAGGCACAGACTAGATGAGACTAAAAAAATCCAGGCACTGACTAGATGAGACTAAAAACCTCCAGGCACAGACTAGACGAGACTAAAAACCTCCAGGCACAGACTAGACGTGTCTAGAAACCTACAGGCACAGACTAGACTAGACTTAAATCCTCCAGGCACAGACTTGAATACATTAAAAACATCCAGGAATAGACTAGACTAGAATAGAAACCTCCAGCCACAGACTAGTTTAGGATAAAAACCTCCACAAACACACTAGAATAGACTAAAAGTCTCCAGGCACTGACGAGACTAGACTAAAACCCACCAGGCACAGTCTACACCAGACTTAAAACATCCAGGAACAAACAAGACTGGAATGAAAACAAGCAGGCACACATTAGACTGGAATTAAAACCACCAGGAAAAGGCTAGACAAAACTAGACTTACAAAATCGAGACACAGACCAGACTAGACTGAACACCTTCAGGCACGGAATAGACTAGACTAGACTAGACTTAAAACCTCCCGGCATAGACTAGGCAAGACTAGACTGAAAACACACAGGCACAGAGTAGGCTAGACTGAAAACCTCCAGGCACAGAGTAGACCAGAATAAAAACCTCCAGGCTTAGGTTAGACGAGACTGAAAACCTCCAGGCACAGACTAGACTAGAATGAACACCTTCAGGCACGGTGTAGGCTAGCCTAGACTTAAAACCTCCAGGCACAGTCTAGACTAGACTATACAAAAATCCTCCAAGCACAGACTAGACTAGAGTAGACTAGGAACTTGCAGCCGCAGACTAGACGAGAGTAAAAACCACCAGGGACAAACTCAAGGAGACTAAAAACCTCCAGGCACAGACTAGACGAGACTAAAAACCACCAGGCACAGACTAGACGTGTCTAAAAACCTCCAGGCACAGACTAGACTAGACAAAACATCTCCTGGCACAGACTGGACCAAAATAAAGACCTCCAGGCACAGACTAGACCAGAATAAAAACCTCTAGGCACAGACTAGTCATGTATAAAAACCTACAGGCACAGACTAGCCTAGACAAAATATCACCTGGCACAGACTAGACCAGAATAAAAACCTCCAGGCACAGACTAGACTTGACTAGATTAAAAACCTCCAGGCACAGAATAGATGAGACTAAAAACCTCCAGGCACAGACTAGACGTGTCTAGAAACCTACAGGCACAGACTAGCCTAGACAAAATCTCTCCTGGCACAGACTGGACCAGAATAGAGACCTCCAGGCACAGACTAGATGAGACTTAAAACCTCCAGGCACAGACTTGACATGACTAGACTAAAAACCTCCAGGCACAGACTAGACTAGACTTAAAAAATCCAGGAGCGAACCCGATTAGAATATAAACCTCCAGGCACGCACTCAACTAGACGGAATACATACAGGCACAGACTCGGCGAGACTAAAGACCTCCAGGCACAGACTCGGCGAGACTAAAGACCTCCAGGCACAGACTCGGCGAGACTAAAGACCTCCAGGCACAGACTCGGCGAGACTAAAGACCTCCAGGCACAGACTCGGCGAGACTAAAGACCTCCAGGCACAGACTCGGCGAGACTAAAGACCTCCAAGCACAGACTAGATGAGACTAAAAACCTCCAGGCACAGACTAGACGAGACTAAAAACCACCAGGCACAGACTAGACATGTCTAAAAACCTACAGGCACAGACTAGACTAGACAAAACATCTCCAGGCACAGACTGGACCAAAATAAAGACCTCCAGGCACAGACTAGACGAGAATAAAAACCTCTAGGCACAGACTAGACCAGAATAAAAACCTCTAGGCACAGACTAGTCATGTATAAAAACCTACAGGCACAGACTAGCCTAGACAAAATATCACCTGGCACAGACTGGATCAGAATGAAGACCTCCAGGCACAGACTAGAAAAGAATAAAAACATCCAGGCACAGACTAGACCAGAATAAAAACCTCCAGGCACAGACTAGACTTGACTAGATTAAAAACCTCCAGGCACAGAATAGATGAGACTAAAAACCTCCAGGCACAGACTAGACGTGTCTAGAAACCTACAGGCACAGACTAGCCTAGACAAAATCTCTCCTGGCACAGACTGGACCAGAATAGAGACCTCCAGGCACAGACTAGATGAGACTAAAAACCTCCAGGCACAGACTTGACATGACTAGACTAAAAACCTCCAGGCACAGACTATACTAGACTAGACTAAATACCTCCAGGCACAGACTAGACGAGACTAAAAACATCCAGGCGCAGATTAAGCGAGACTAAAAACCTCCAGGCACAGAGTAGACCAGACTAGAAGCATCCAGGCACTGACTAGACTGGACTGAAAACCTCTAGGCATAGATTAGGCGAGACTTAAATCTTCCAGGCACAGATTATTTGAGACTAAAAATCTCCAGGCACAGACTAAGAGAAACTTAAAACCTCCAGGCACAGACTAGACGTGTCTAAAAACCTTCTGGCAGAGGCTAAGTGAGACTTAAAACCTACAGGCACAACCTGGACTAGACTAAAAACCTCCAGGCACAGATCAGACTAGGCTAGACTTAGAAAGTCCAGGCACGGACCTGATTAGAATATAAACCTTCAGGCACGCACTCAACTAGGCTGAAAACCTGCAGGCACAGACTAGACGAGACTAAAAGCATCTAGGTACAGACTAGGTGAGACTAACAACTTCCAGGCACAGATTAAGCAAGACTAAAAACCTCTAGGCACAGACTAGGCGAGACTAAAAACATCCAGGCATGGACGAGACTAGACTAAAACCCTCCAGGCACAGACTAGACTAGACTGAAAACCTCCAGGCACAGACTAGATGAGACTAAAAACCTCCAGGCACAGACTAGATGAGACTAAAAACCTCAAGGCACAGACTAGAATAGAATGAAGACCTCCAGGCACAGACTAGACCAGAATAAAAATCTCCAGGCACAGACTTGACTTGACAAGACTAAAAACCTCCAGGCACAGACTAGATGAGACTAAAAACCCCCAGGCACAGACTAGATGAGACTAAAAACCCCCAGGCACAGACTAGACCAGAATAAAACCCTCCAGGCACAGACTAGTTGAGACTAAAAACCCCCAGGCACAGACTAGATAAGAATAAAAAACTCCAGGCACAGACTAGAGGAGACAAAAAAAACACCAGGCACAGACTAGATGAGACTAAAACCCCAAAGGCACAGACTAGCCTAGACAAAATATCTCCTGGCACAGACTGGACCAGAATAAAGACCTAAAAGCACAGACTAGATGAGTCTAGAAGCCTCCAGGCACAAACTAGACCAGTATAAATACCTCAAGGCACAAACTAGAACAGAATAAAACCCTCCAGGCACAGACTTGAGTAGAGTAGACTAAAAACCTCCAGGCACAGACTAGATGAGACTAAAAACCTCCAGGCGCAGTCTAGACAAGACCAAAAAGCCTCTACGCGCAGACTAGACCAGAATAAAAACCCCCAGGCACAGACTAGACCAGAATAAAAACCTCCAGGCAGACTTGACTTGACTAGACTAAAAACATCCAGGCACAGACTAGAGTAGACTAAAAACCTCCAGGCACAGAGTAGATGACACTAAAAACCTCCAGGCACAGACTAGCCTAGACAAAATATATCCTGGCACAGACTGGACCAAAATAAAGACCTCCAGGCACAGACTAGATGAGTCTAAAAACCTCCAGGCGCAGATTAGACATGTCTAAAAACATATAGGCACAGACTAGCCTAGACAAAATATCTCCTTGCACAGACTGGACCAGAATAAAGACCTCCTGGAATAGACTAGATGAGTCTAAAAACCTCCAGGCACAGACTAGATGAGTCTAGAAGCCTCCAGGCACAGACTAGACCAGTATAAAAACCTCAAGGCACAAACTAGACCAGAATAAAACCCTCCAGGCACAGACTTGAGTAGAGTAGACTAAAAACCTCCAGGCACAGACTTGAGTAGAGTAGACTAAAAACCTCCAGGCACAGACTAGATGAGACTAAAAACCTCCAGGCTCAGACTAGACATGTCTAAAAACATACAGGCACAGACTAGCCTAGACAAAATATCTCCTGGCACAGACTGGACCAGAATAAAGACCTCCTGGAATAGACTAGATGAGTCTAAAAACCTCCAGGCACAGACTAGACCAGAATAAAAACCTCAATGCACAAAAGACCAGAATAATAACCTCCAGGCACAGACTAGATGAGACTAAAAACCTCCATGCACAGACTAGACTAGACTGAAAACCTCCAGGAACGGACTAGACAAGGCTAGACTAAAAAGAGACAGGCACAGACTAGGCAAGTCTGAAAACCTCCAGGCACAGACAAGACTTGACTTAAAACCTCCAGGCACAGACTAGACTAGACTAGACTGAAAACAGGCAGGCAAAGATTAGGCTAGACTGAAAACCTCCAGGGACAGACTGGACGTGCCTAAAAACCTTCTGGCAGAGGCTAAGTGAGACTTAAAAACTCCAGGCACAGCCTGGACTAGACTAAAAACCTCCAGGCACAGATTAGACATGACTGAAATCCTCCAGGCACAGACAAGGCGAGACTTAAAACCTCCAGGCACAGACTAGACTAGACTTAAAAAATCCAGGAACGAACCCGATTAGAATATAAACCTCCAGGCACGCACTCAACTAGACGGAAATCCTCCTGGCACAGACAGGACAAGACTAGACGGAATATATACAGGCAAAGACTAGGCTAGACTGAAAACCTCCAGGCACAGACTAGACATGTCTAAAAACATACAGGCACAGACTAGCTTAGACAAAACATCTCCTGGCACAGACTGGACTAGAATAAAGACCTCCAGGAATAGACTAGATGAGTCTAAAAACCTCCAGGCACAGACTAGACCAGAATAAAAACCTCAAGGCACAAACAAGACCAGAATAATAACCTCCAGGCACAGACTAGATGAGACTAAAAACCTCCAGGAACAGACTAGATGAGACTAAAAACCTCACGGCACAGACTAGACATGTCTAAAAACCTACAGGCACAGACTAGCCTGACAAAATATCTCCTGGCACAGACTGGACCAGAATAAAGACCTCCAGGCAGAGACTGGACCAGAATAAAACCCTCTAGGCACAGACTTGACCTGACAAGACTAAAAACCTCCAGGCACAGACTAGATGAGACTAAAAACCCATAGGCACAGACTAGACCAGAATAAAAACCTCCAGGCACAGACTAGACCAGAATAAAAACCTCCAGGCACAGACTAGAGGAGACTAAAAACCCCCAGGCACAGACTAGATGAGACTGAAACCCCAAAGGCACAGACTAGCCTAGACAAAATATCTCCTGGCACAGACTGGACCAGAATAAAGACCTGAAAGCACAGACTAGATGAGTCTAGAAGCCTCCAGGCACAAACTAGACCAGTATAAATACCTCAAGGCACAAACTAGAACAGAATAAAACCCTCCAGGCACAGACTTGAGTAGAGTAGACTAAAAATCTCCAGGCACAGACTAGATGAGACTAAAAACCTCCAGGCACAGACTAGACAAGACTAAAAACCTCCAGGCGCAGTCTAGACATGTCTAAAAACCCACAGGCACAGACTAGCCTAGACAAAATATCTCCTGGCACAGACTGGACCAGAATAAAGACGTCCAGGCACACACTACATCAGAATTAAAACCTCCAGGCACAGACTAGACCAGAATAAAAACCCCCATTCACAGACTAGACCAGAATAATAAAATCCAGGCACAGAGTTGACTAGACTAAAAACATCTAGGCACAGACTAGAGTAGACTAAAAACCTCCAGGCACAGAGTAGATGAGACTAAAAACCTCCAGGCACAGAGTAGACGAAACTAAAAACCTCCAGGCACTGACTAGCCTAGACAAAATATATCCTGGCACAGACTGGACCAAAATAAAGACCTCCAGGCACAGACTAGATGAGTCTAAAAACCTCAAGACATAGACTAGACCAGAATAAAAACCTCCAGGCACAAACAAGACCAGAATAAAAACATCCAGGCACAGACTAGATGAGACTAAAAACCTCCAGGCACAGACTAGATGAGACTAAAAACTCATATTCACAGACTAGATGAGACTAAAAACCCATAGGCACAGACTAGACCAGAATAAAAACCTCCAGGCACAGACTACATGAGACTAAAAACCTCCAGGCACAGACTAGACCAGAATAAAAACCTCCAGGCACAGACTAGAGGAGACTAAAAACCCCCAGGCACAGACTAGATGAGACTGAAACCCCAAAGGCACAGACTAGCCTAGACAAAATATCTCCTGGCACAGACTGGACCAGAATAAAGACCTGAAAGCACAGACTAGATGAGTCTAGAAGCCTCCAGGCACAAACTACACCAGTATAAATACCTCAAGGCACAAACTAGAACAGAATAAAACCCTCCAGGCACAGACTTGAGTAGAGTAGACTAAAAATCTCCAGGCACAGACTAGATGAGACTAAAAACCTCCAGGCATAGACTAGACAAGACTAAAAACCTCCAGGCGCAGTCTAGACATGTCTAAAAACCCACAGGCACAGACTAGCCTAGACAAAATATCTCCTGGCACAGACTGGACCAGAATAAAGACCTCCAGGCACACACTACATCAGAATAAAAACCTCCAGGCACAGACTAGACCAGAATAAAAACCCCCATTCACAGACTAGACCAGAATAATAAAATCCAGGCACAGAGTAGACGAAACTAAAAACCTCCAGGCACTGACTAGCCTAGACAAAATATATCCTGGCACAGACTGGACCAAAATAAAGACCTCCAGGCACAGACTAGATGAGTCTAAAAACCTCCAGACATAGACTAGACCAGAATAAAAACCTCCAGGCACAAACAAGACCAGAATAAAAACATCCAGGCACAGACTAGATGAGACTAAAAACCTCCAGGCACAGACTAGATGAGACTAAAAACCTCAAGGCACAGACTAGACGAGACTAAAAACACCCAGACACAGACTAGACCAGAATAAAACCTCCAGGCATAGACTAGACGAAAGTAAAAACCTCCAGGCACAGACTAGCCTAGATAAAATATCTCCTGGCACAGACTGGACCAGAATAAAGACCTCCAAGCACAGACTAGATGAGTCTAGAAGCCTCCAGGCACAAACTAGACCAGTATAAATACCTCAAGGCACAAACTAGAACAGAATAAAACCCTCCAGGCACTGACTTGACTAGAGTAGACTAAAAATCTCCAGGGACAGAGTAGATGAGACTAAAAACCCCCAGGCACAGACTAGATAAGACTAAAGACCTCCAGGCACAGACTCGCGAGACTAAAAACCCCCAGGCACAGACTAGATAAGACTAAAGACCTCCAGGAATAGACTCGGCGAGACTAAAGACCTCCAGGCACAGACTCGGCGAGACTAAAGACCTCCAGGCACAGACTCGGCGAGACTAAAGAAGACCTCCAGGCACAGACTCGGCGAGACTAAAGAAGACCTCCAGGCACAGACTCGGCGAGACTAAAGAAGACCTCCAGGCACAGACTCGGCGAGACTAAAGACGACCTCCAGGCACAGACTAGACTAGACTAGACTTAAAAAATCCAGGAGCGAACCCGATTAGAATATAAACCTCCAGGCACGCACTCAACTAGACGGAATACATACAGGCACAGACTCGGCGAGACTAAAGACCTCCAGGCACAGACTCGGCGAGACTAAAGACCTCCAGGCACAGACTCGGCGAGACTAAAGACCTCCAGGCACAGACTCGGCGAGACTAAAGACCTCCAGGCACAGACTCGGCGAGACTAAAGACCTCCAGGCACAGACTCGGCGAGACTAAAGACCTCCAGGCACAGACTCGGCGAGACTAAAGACCTCCAAGCACAGACTAGACATGTCTAAAAACCTACAGGCACAGACTAGACGAGACTAAAAACCTACCAGGCACAGACTAGACATAGTACTAAAACCTCCAGGCACAGACTAGACCTAGAATAAAACATCTCCAGGCACAGACTGACCAAGAATAAAGACCTCCAGGCACAGACTAGACCAGAATAAAAACCTCTAGGCACAGACTAGTCATGTATAAAAACCTACAGGCACAGACTAGCCTAGACAAAATATCACCTGGCACAGACTGGATCAGAATGAAGACCTCCAGGCACAGACTAGATGAGACTAAAAACCTCCAGGCACAGACTTGACATGACTAGACTAAAAACCTCCAGGCACAGACTATACTAGACTAGACTAAATACCTCCAGGCACAGACTAGACGAGACTAAAAACATCCAGGCGCAGATTAAGCGAGACTAAAAACCTCCAGGCACAGAGTAGACCAGACTAGAAGCATCCAGGCACTGACTAGACTGGACTGAAAACCTCTAGGCATAGATTAGGCGAGACTTAAATCTTCCAGGCACAGATTATTTGAGACTAAAAATCTCCAGGCACAGACTAAGAGAAACTTAAAACCTCCAGGCACAGACTAGACGTGTCTAAAAACCTTCTGGCAGAGGCTAAGTGAGACTTAAAACCTACAGGCACAACCTGGACTAGACTAAAAACCTCCAGGCACAGATCAGACTAGGCTAGACTTAGAAAGTCCAGGCACGGACCTGATTAGAATATAAACCTTCAGGCACGCACTCAACTAGGCTGAAAACCTGCAGGCACAGACTAGACGAGACTAAAAGCATCTAGGTACAGACTAGGTGAGACTAACAACTTCCAGGCACAGATTAAGCAAGACTAAAAACCTCTAGGCACAGACTAGGCGAGACTAAAAACATCCAGGCATGGACGAGACTAGACTAAAACCCTCCAGGCACAGACTAGACTAGACTTAAAACCTCCAGGCACAGACTAGGCGAGACTTAAATCCTCCAGACACAGACTAGATGTGTCTAAAAACATCCAGGCAGAGGCTAAGAGAGACGTAAAACCTCCAGGCACAGCCTGGACTAGACTAAAAAGCTCCAGACACAAACTAGATGAGAATAAAAACCTCCAGGCACAGACAACGTGAGAGTAAATACTTTCAGGCACAGACTAGACGAGACTAAAACCCTCCAGGCACAGACTAGATCAGACAAAACTTAAAACCTCCAGAAACAGAGTAGACAATACTAGACTTAAAACCTCCAAGAACTGACTACATGAGAATACAAACCTCCAAGCACAGACTAGACAAGACTAGACTGAAAACAGACAGGCAAAGACTAGGCTAGACTGAAAACCTCCAGGCACAGAGTAGACAAATCTAAAACCTCAGGCACTAACTAAGAGAAACTTAAAGCCTCCAGGCACAGTCTGGACTAGACTAAAAACATCCAGGCACAGGACTACACGAGACTAAAATTCTCCAGGCACAGAGTAAACGAGGCTGAAAACCCCAAGCACATACTACGCGAGACTAAATTCCTCCAGGCACAGGCTAAGAGAGACTTAAAACCTCCAGGCACAGCCTGGACTAGACTAAAACCTCCAGGCACAGATTAGACATGACTGAAAACCTCCAGGCACAGACTAGACTAGACTTAAAAAATCCAGGAACGAACCCGATTAGAATATAAACCTCCAGGCACGCACTCAACTAGATGGAAATCCTCCTGGCACACACAGGACAAGACTAGACGGGAATACATACAGGCAAAGACTAGGCTAGACTGAAAACCTCCAGGCACAGCCTGGACTAGACTAAAAACCTCCAGGAACAGATTAGATGAGAATTAAACCTCCAGGCACAGACAAGGCAAGACTAAATATCTTCAGGAAAAGACTAGGCGAGACTAAAAACCTCCATGCACAGACTAGACTAGACTGAAAACCTCCAGGAACGGACTAGACAAGGCTAGACTAAAAAGAGACAGGCACAGACTAGGCAAGTCTGAAAACCTCCAGGCACAGACAAGACTTGACTTAAAACCTCCAGGCACAGACTAGACTAGACTAGACTGAAAACAGGCAGGCAAAGATTAGGCTAGACTGAAAACCTCCAGGGACAGACTGGACGTGTCTAAAAACCTTCTGGCAGAGGCTAAGTGAGACTTAAAAACGTCCAGGCACAGCCTGGACTAGACTAAAAACCTCCAGGCACAGATTAGACATGACTGAAATCCTCCAGGCACAGACAAGGCGAGACTTAAAACCTCCAGGCACAGACTAGACTAGACTTAAAAAATCCAGGAACGAACCCGATTAGAATATAAATCTCCAGGCACGCACTCAACTAGACAGAAATCCTCCTGGCACAGACAGGACAAGACTAGACGGAATATATACAGGCAAAGACTTGGCTAGACTGAAAACCTCCAGGCACAGACTAGACATGTATAAAAACATACAGGCACAGACTAGCTTAGACAAAACATCTCCTGGCACAGACTGGACTAGAATAAAGACCTCCAGGAATAGACAAGATGAGTCTAAAAACCTCCAGGCACAGACTAGACCAGAATAAAAACCTCCAGGCACAGACTAGAGGAGACTAAAAACCCCCAGGCACAGACTAGATGAGACTGAAACCCCAAAGGCACAGACTAGCCTAGACAAAATATCTCCTGGCACAGACTGGACCAGAATAAAGACCTGAAAGCACAGACTAGATGAGTCTAGAAGCCTCCAGGCACAAACTAGACCAGTATAAATACCTCAAGGCACAAACTAGAACAGAATAAAACCCTCCAGGCACTGACTTGACTAGAGTAGACTAAAAATCTCCAGGGACAGAGTAGATGAGACTAAAAACCCCCAGGCACAGACTAGATAAGACTAAAGACCTCCAGGCACAGACTCGCGAGACTAAAAACCCCCAGGCACAGACTAGATAAGACTAAAGACCTCCAGGAATAGACTCGGCGAGACTAAAGACCTCCAGGCACAGACTCGGCGAGACTAAAGACCTCCAGGCACAGACTCGGCGAGACTAAAGAAGACCTCCAGGCACAGACTAGGCGAGACTAAAGAAGACCTCCAGGCACAGGCTAGGCGAGACTAAAGAAGACCTCCAGGCACAGACTAGGCGAGACTAAAGACGACCTCCAGGCACAGACTAGACTAGACTAGACTTAAAAAATCCAGGAGCGAACCCGATTAGAATATAAACCTCCAGGCACGCACTCAACTAGACGGAATACATACAGGCACAGACTCGGCGAGACTAAAGACCTCCAGGCACAGACTCGGCGAGACTAAAGACCTCCAGGCACAGACTCGGCGAGACTAAAGACCTCCAGGCACAGACTCGGCGAGACTAAAGACCTCCAGGCACAGACTCGGCGAGACTAAAGAAGACCTCCAGGCACAGACTCGGCGAGACTAAAGACCTCCAAGCACAGACTAGACGAGACTAAAAACCACCAGGCACAGACTAGACCAGAATAAAGACCTCCAGGCACAGACTAGACCAGAATAAAAACCTTCAGGCACAGACTGGACCAGAATAAATACCTCCAGGCACAGACTAGACCAGAATAAAAATCTCCAGGCACAGACGTGACTTGAATAGTATAAAAGCCTCCAGGCACTGACTAGATGAGACTAAGAAAACCCCAGGCACAGACTAGATAAGAATAAAAACCTCCAGGCACAGCCTAGCCTAGCCAAATTATCTCCTGGCACAGACTGGACCAGAATAAAGACCTCCAGGCACAGACTAGACGAGACTAAAAACCTCCAGGCACAGACTAGACAAGACTAGACTAAAAAACTCTAGAACCTCCAGGCACGGACTTGACTTGATTAGACGAAAATCCTCCAGGCACAGACTAGACGAGACTAAAAACCTCCAGGCACAGACTAGACGAGACTAAAAACCTCCAGGCACAGACTAGACGTGTCTAAAAACATACAGGCACAGACGAGACTAGACAAAATATCTCCAGGCACAGACTGGACCAAAATAAAGAACTCCAGGCACAGATTAGACAGGAATAAAAACCTCCAGGCACAGACTAGACCAGAATAAAATCCTCCAGGCACTGACTAGACCAGAATAAAAACCTCCAGGCACAGACTTGACCAGAATAAAAACCTCCAGGCACAGACTACACTAGACTGGAGTAAAAACCTCCAGGCACAGACTAGACTAGAGTAGACAAGGAACTTGCAGCCGCAGACTAGATGAGAGTAAAAACCACCAGGGACAAACTCAAGGAGACTAAATACCTCCAGACAGAGACTAGACGAGACTAAAAACCTCCAGGCACAGACTAGATGAGACTAAAAACCTACAGGCACAGACTAGCATAGACAAAATATCTGCTGGAACAGACTGGAAAAGAATAAAAACCTCCAGGCACAGTCTAGACTCGACTTAAATCCTCCAGGCACAGACTTGAATTCATTAAAAACATCCAGGAATAGACTAGACTAGATTAGACTAGAAACCTCCAGCCACAGACTAGTTTAGGATAAAAACCTCCACAAACACACTAGAATAGACTAAAAACCTCCAGGCACTGACGAGACTAGACTAAAACCCACCAGGCACAGTCTACACCGGACTTAAAACATCCAGGCACAAACAAGACTGGAATGAAAACAAGCAGGCACACACTAGACTGGAATTAAAACCACCAGGAAAAGGCTAGACAAAACTAGACTTACAAAATCGAGACACACACCAGACTAGACTGAACACCTTCAGGCACGGAATAGACTAGACTAGACTTAAAAAAATCCCGGCATAGACTAGGCAAGACTAGACTGAAAACCCACAGGCACAGAGTAGGCTAGACTGAAATCCTCCAGGCACAGACTAGACTAGAATGAACACCTTCAGGCACGGAGTAGGCTAGCCTAGACTTAAAAACTCCAGGCACAGTCTAGACTAGACTATACAAAAATGCTCCAGGCACAGACTAGATTAGAGTAGACTAGGAACTTGTAGCCGCAGACTAGACGAGAGAAAAAAGCACCAGGGACAAACTCAACGAGACTAAAAACCTCCAGGCACAGACTAGATGAGACTAAAAAACTCCAGGCACAGACTAGACCAGAATAAAAACCTCCAGGCACAGACTAGTTGAGACTAAAAACCCCCGGGCACAGACTAGACCAGAATAAAAACCTCCAGGTACAGACTAGACGAGACTAAAAACCTCCAGGCACAGACTAGACATGTCTAAAAACCTACAGGCACAGACTAGCCTAGACAAAATATCTCCTGGCACAGACTGGACCAGAATAAAGACCTCCAAGCACAGACTAGATGAGTCTAGAAGCCTCCAGGCACAGACTAGACCAGTATAAAAACCTCAAGGCACAAACTAGACCAGAATAAAAACCTCCAGGCACAGACTTGAGTAGAGTAGACTAAAAACCTCCAGGCACAGACTAGATGAGACTAAAAACCTCCAGGCACAGACTAGACATGTCTAACAACATACAGGCACAGACTAGCCTAGACAAAATATCTCCTGGCACAGACTGGACCAGAATAAAGACCTCCTGGAATAGACTAGATGAGTCTAGAAGCCTCCAGGCACAGACTAGACCAGTATAAAAACCTCAAGGCACAAACTAGAACAGAATAAAAACCTCCAGGCACAGACTTGAGTAGAGTAGACTAAAAACCTCCAGGCACAGACTAGATGAGACTAAAAACCTCCAGGCACAGAATAGACATGTCTAACAACATACAGGCACAGACTAGCCTAGACAAAATATCTCCTGGCACAGACTGGACCAGAATAAAGACCTCCTGGAATAGACTAGATGAGTCTAAAAACCTCCAGGCACAGACTAGACCAGAATAAAAACCTCAATGCACAAACAAGACCAGAATAATAACCTCCAGGCACAGACTAGATGAGACTAAAAACCTCCATGCACAGACTAGACTAGACTGAAAACCTCCAGGAACGGACTAGACAAGGCTAGACTAAAAAGAGACAGGCACAGACTAGGCAAGTCTGAAAACCTCCAGGCACAGACAAGACTTGACTTAAAACCTCCAGGCACAGACTAGACTAGACTAGACTGAAAACAGGCAGGCAAAGATTAGGCTAGACTGAAAACCTCCAGGGACAGACTGGACGTGTCTAAAAACCTTCTGGCAGAGGCTAAGTGAGACTTAAAAACTCCAGGCACAGCCTGGACTAGACTAAAAACCTCCAGGCACAGATTAGACATGACTGAAATCCTCCAGGCACAGACAAGGCGAGACTTAAAACCTCCAGGCACAGACTAGACTAGACTTAAAAAATCCAGGAACGAACCCGATTAGAATATAAACCTCCAGGCACGCACTCAACTAGACGGAAATCCTCCTGGCACAGACAGGACAAGACTAGACGGAATACATACAGGCAAAGACTAGGCTAGACTGAAAACCTCCAGGCACAGACTAGACATGTCTAAAAACATACAGGCACAGACTAGCCTAGACAAAACATCTCCTGGCACAGACTGGACCAGAATAAATACCTCCAGGCACAGACTAGACCAGAATAAAAATCTCCAGGCACAGACGTGACTTGAATAGTATAAAAGCCTCCAGGCACTGACTAGATGAGACTAAGAAAACCCCAGGCACAGACTAGATAAGAATAAAAAACTCCAGGCACAGACTAGACCAGAATAAAAACCTCCAGGCACAGACTAGTTGAGACTAAAAACCCCCGGGCACAGACTAGACCAGAATAAAAACCTCCAGGTACAGACTAGACATGTCTAAAAACCTACAGGCACAGACTAGCCTAGACAAAATATCTCCTGGCACAGACTGGACCAGAATAAAGACCTCCAAGCACAGACTAGATGAGTCTAGAAGCCTCCAGGCACAGACTAGACCAGTATAAAAACCTCAAGGCACAAACTAGACCAGAATAAAAACCTCCAGGCACAGACTTGAGTAGAGTAGACTAAAAACCTCCAGGCACAGACTAGATGAGACTAAAAACCTCCAGGCACAGACTAGACATGTCTAACAACATACAGGCACAGACTAGCCTAGACAAAATATCTCCTGGCACAGACTGGACCAGAATAAAGACCTCCTGGAATAGACTAGATGAGTCTAGAAGCCTCCAGGCACAGACTAGACCAGTATAAAAACCTCAAGGCACAAACTAGAACAGAATAAAAACCTCCAGGCACAGACTTGAGTAGAGTAGACTAAAAACCTCCAGGCACAGACTAGATGAGACTAAAAACCTCCAGGCACAGACTAGACA
>JAESHU010000107.1:0-66442 GCA_017639245.1 Myiopsitta monachus | reverse complement strand
CCGACCCATCGTGTGGGTCACCCAAGTGCCTGTTTGGCATTCCTTTTCCAGCTTTACAAGTGTAAAGCACGCTATGGCTTTTGTCACAGGCTCATCAGCTCATTAGAATTTTGGAGCATGGTTCCAGGCTGCCCTGGGAGCTCCTTTCTCTCGGCATCCATGTATATCCTGGGTAGGATTTCGCCCCTGCATCTTCATGCTTGTAGGTCTTGAAGAGTACTCAAGCTTCTGCCCTTGGGGCCTGGCCCTTCATAAACCTAATGCTAACACCTAACCCCCTAACCCTAACCCCCTACCCTAACCCCTAACTAACCCCCTAACCCTAACCCCCTAACCCTAACTGTATCCTTAACGCTAACCACCTAGATCTAACCCTAACGATAACCCGTAGAGACTCCATAGAAACTCTTTAGGGACACGTTTGGGAGGTGGGGTGTTTGGACATAGATATATTTAGGGACCCATAGAGAGACCCTGGGGGGGGCTGGGACCCCTTCGAGCCGCCATAGAATCCTTATAGGAAAAATGGGGTGGGGGTATGACATAGAGACACATAGGGACCTGTAGAGAACAATGGGGGGTCTGCGATCCATAGAGACCCCATAGAAACTCCATAGGGACACACTGTGGAGGGGTGTGGACATAGAGACACATAGGGGCCCATAGAAGGACACTGGGAGGGGCTGGGACCCTTAGAGACCCTATAGAAACTCCATAGGTACACACTGGGGGAGGGGGTATGGATATAGAGACACATAGGGACCCGCAGAAAGACATTGGGGGGTTGTGACCCGCAGAGCCCCCATAGAAACTCCATAGGTGCACACTGTGTGGGGGTGTATGGACATAGAGACACATAGGGACCCATGGAGAGACATTGTGAGGGGGCTGGGACCTATAGAGCCCCCGTAGAAACTCCATAGGGACACACTGGGTAGGGGTATTGACATAGAGACGCATAGGGACCTGTAAAGAGACACTGGGGGGTGTTGGGACACCTTAGAGACCCCATGGAAACTCCATAGGGACACACTGGGGTGGTATATGAACATAGAGAAACATAGGGAGCAATAGAAGGGCATGGGGGGGCTGGGACCCACAGAGACCTCATAGACACTCCTTAGGGACACTCGGGGGGGGGGTGTGTGAACATAGAGACACATAGGGACCCATAGAGTAACATTGGGGGGGGTCTGCGATCCATAGAGACCCCATAGAAACTCCATATGGAGACGCTGGGTGGGGGTATTGACAAAGAGACACATAGGGACCCGTAGAGAGACCCTGGGGGGGGCTGCGACCCAGAGATACCCCATAGTACCTCCATAGGGACGCACTTGGGAGAAGGGATATAGAGACACATAGGGAGCCATAGAGAGACATTGGGGGGGGGGGGTCTGGGACCCATAGAGACCCTGTAAAAACTACATAGGGACGCGTGGGGGGGGGGGTAGTGTCATAGAGTCACTCAGGGACCCCATGGGGAGGCACTGGGGGGTCTGCGATCCATAGTGTTCCCATAGAAACTGCATAGGGACGCAGTTGGGAGGGGGGTGTTGTCATAGAGACACATAGGGGACCCATAGGGAGACACTGGGGGGGGGCTGGGACCCGTAGTGACGCCATAGAAAGTCGATAGGGATACACTGAGGGGGGGGTGTTGTCATAGAGACACATAGGGGACCCATAGAGAGACATTGGGAGGGCTGGGACCCCTTAGAGACCCCATAGAAACTCCATAGGGACACACTGTGGAGGGGTGTGGACATAGAGACACATAGGGGCCCATAGAAGGACACTGGGAGGGGCTGGGACCCTTAGAGACCCTATAGAAACTCCATAGGTACACACTGGGGGAGGGGGTATGGATATAGAGACACATAGGGACCCGCAGAAAGACATTGGGGGGGTTGTGACCCGCAGAGCCCCCATAGAAACTCCATAGGTGCACACTGCGTGGGGGTGTATGGACATAGAGACACATAGGGACCCATGGAGAGACATTGTGAGGGGGCTGGGACCTATAGAGCCCCCGTAGAAACTCCATAGGGACACACTGGGTAGGGGTATTGACATAGAGACGCATAGGGACCTGTAAAGAGACACTGGGGGGTGTTGGGACACCTTAGAGACCCCATGGAAACTCCATAGGGACACACTGGGGTGGTATATGAACATAGAGAAACATAGGGAGCAATAGAAGGGCATGGGGGGGCTGGGACCCACAGAGACCTCATAGACACTCCTTAGGGACACTCGGGGGGGGGGGTGTGTGAACATAGAGACACATAGGGACCCATAGAGTAACATTGGGGGGGGTCTGTGATCCATAGAGACCCCATAGAAACTCCATATGGAGACGCTGGGTGGGGGTATTGACAAAGAGACACATAGGGACCCGTAGAGAGACCCTGGGGGGGGCTGCGACCCAGAGATACCCCATAGTACCTCCATAGGGACGCACTTGGGAGAAGGGATATAGAGACACATAGGGAGCCATAGAGAGACATTGGGGGGGGGGGGTCTGGGACCCATAGAGACCCTGTAAAAACTACATAGGGACGCGTGGGGGGGGGGGTAGTGTCATAGAGTCACTCAGGGACCCCATGGGGAGGCACTGGGGGGTCTGCGATCCATAGTGTTCCCATAGAAACTGCATAGGGACGCAGTTGGGAGGGGGGTGTTGTCATAGAGACACATAGGGGACCCATAGGGAGACACTGGGGGGGGGCTGGGACCCGTAGTGACGCCATAGAAAGTCGATAGGGATACACTGAGGGGGGGGTGTTGTCATAGAGACACATAGGGGACCCATAGAGAGACATTGGGAGGGCTGGGACCCCTTAGAGACCCCATAGAAACTCCATAGGGACACACTGTGGAGGGGTGTGGACATAGAGACACATAGGGGCCCATAGAAGGACACTGGGAGGGGCTGGGACCCTTAGAGACCCTATAGAAACTCCATAGGTACACACTGGGGGAGGGGGTATGGATATAGAGACACATAGGGACCCGCAGAAAGACATTGGGGGGGTTGTGACCCGCAGAGCCCCCATAGAAACTCCATAGGTGCACACTGCGTGGGGGTGTATGGACATAGAGACACATAGGGACCCATGGAGAGACATTGTGAGGGGGCTGGGACCTATAGAGCCCCCGTAGAAACTCCATAGGGACACACTGGGTAGGGGTATTGACATAGAGACGCATAGGGACCTGTAAAGAGACACTGGGGGGTGTTGGGACACCTTAGAGACCCCATGGAAACTCCATAGGGACACACTGGGGTGGTATATGAACATAGAGAAACATAGGGAGCAATAGAAGGGCATGGGGGGGCTGGGACCCACAGAGACCTCATAGACACTCCTTAGGGACACTCGGGGGGGGGGGTGTGTGAACATAGAGACACATAGGGACCCATAGAGTAACATTGGGGGGGGTCTGCGATCCATAGAGACCCCATAGAAACTCCATATGGAGACGCTGGGTGGGGGTATTGACAAAGAGACACATAGGGACCCGTAGAGAGACCCTGGGGGGGGCTGCGACCCAGAGATACCCCATAGTACCTCCATAGGGACGCACTTGGGAGAAGGGATATAGAGACACATAGGGAGCCATAGAGAGACATTGGGGGGGGGGGGTCTGGGACCCATAGAGACCCTGTAAAAACTACATAGGGACGCGTGGGGGGGGGGGGTAGTGTCATAGAGTCACTCAGGGACCCCATGGGGAGGCACTGGGGGGTCTGCGATCCATAGTGTTCCCATAGAAACTGCATAGGGACGCAGTTGGGAGGGGGGTGTTGTCATAGAGACACATAGGGGACCCATAGGGAGACACTGGGGGGGGGCTGGGACCCGTAGTGACGCCATAGAAAGTCGATAGGGATACACTGAGGGGGGGGTGTTGTCATAGAGACACATAGGGGACCCATAGAGAGACATTGGGAGGGCTGGGACCCCTTAGAGACCCCATAGAAACTCCATAGGGACACACTGTGGAGGGGTGTGGACATAGAGACACATAGGGGCCCATAGAAGGACACTGGGAGGGGCTGGGACCCTTAGAGACCCTATAGAAACTCCATAGGTACACACTGGGGGAGGGGGTATGGATATAGAGACACATAGGGACCCGCAGAAAGACATTGGGGGGGTTGTGACCCGCAGAGCCCCCATAGAAACTCCATAGGTGCACACTGTGTGGGGGTGTATGGACATAGAGACACATAGGGACCCATGGAGAGACATTGTGAGGGGGCTGGGACCTCTAGAGCCCCCGTAGAAACTCCATAGGGACACACTGGGTAGGGGTATTGACATAGAGACGCATAGGGACCTGTAAAGAGACACTGGGGGGTGTTGGGACACCTTAGAGACCCCATGGAAACTCCATAGGGACACACTGGGGTGGTATATGAACATAGAGAAACATAGGGAGCAATAGAAGGGCATGGGGGGGCTGGGACCCACAGAGACCTCATAGACACTCCTTAGGGACACTCGGGGGGGGGGTGTGTGAACATAGAGACACATAGGGACCCATAGAGTAACATTGGGGGGGGTCTGCGATCCATAGAGACCCCATAGAAACTCCATATGGAGACGCTGGGTGGGGGTATTGACAAAGAGACACATAGGGACCCGTAGAGAGACCCTGGGGGGGGCTGCGACCCAGAGATACCCCATAGTACCTCCATAGGGACGCACTTGGGAGAAGGGATATAGAGACACATAGGGAGCCATAGAGAGACATTGGGGGGGGGGGGTCTGGGACCCATAGAGACCCTGTAAAAACTACATAGGGACGCGTGGGGGGGGGGGTAGTGTCATAGAGTCACTCAGGGACCCCATGGGGAGGCACTGGGGGGTCTGCGATCCATAGTGTTCCCATAGAAACTGCATAGGGACGCAGTTGGGAGGGGGGTGTTGTCATAGAGACACATAGGGGACCCATAGGGAGACACTGGGGGGGGGCTGGGACCCGTAGTGACGCCATAGAAAGTCGATAGGGATACACTGAGGGGGGGGTGTTGTCATAGAGACACATAGGGGACCCATAGAGAGACATTGGGAGGGCTGGGACCCCTTAGAGACCCCATAGAAACTCCATAGGGACACACTGTGGAGGGGTGTGGACATAGAGACACATAGGGGCCCATAGAAGGACACTGGGAGGGGCTGGGACCCTTAGAGACCCTATAGAAACTCCATAGGTACACACTGGGGGAGGGGGTATGGATATAGAGACACATAGGGACCCACAGAAAGACATTGGGGGGGTTGTGACCCGCAGAGCCCCCATAGAAACTCCATAGGTGCACACTGTGTGGGGGTGTATGGACATAGAGACACATAGGGACCCATGGAGAGACATTGTGAGGGGGCTGGGACCTATAGAGCCCCCGTAGAAACTCCATAGGGACACACTGGGTAGGGGTATTGACATAGAGACGCATAGGGACCTGTAAAGAGACACTGGGGGGTGTTGGGACACCTTAGAGACCCCATGGAAACTCCATAGGGACACACTGGGGTGGTATATGAACATAGAGAAACATAGGGAGCAATAGAAGGGCATGGGGGGGCTGGGACCCACAGAGACCTCATAGACACTCCTTAGGGACACTCGGGGGGGGGGGTGTGTGAACATAGAGACACATAGGGACCCATAGAGTAACATTGGGGGGGGTCTGCGATCCATAGAGACCCCATAGAAACTCCATATGGAGACGCTGGGTGGGGGTATTGACAAAGAGACACATAGGGACCCGTAGAGAGACCCTGGGGGGGGCTGCGACCCAGAGATACCCCATAGTACCTCCATAGGGACGCACTTGGGAGAAGGGATATAGAGACACATAGGGAGCCATAGAGAGACATTGGGGGGGGGGGTCTGGGACCCATAGAGACCCTGTAAAAACTACATAGGGACGCGTGGGGGGGGGGGGTAGTGTCATAGAGTCACTCAGGGACCCCATGGGGAGGCACTGGGGGGTGTGCGATCCATAGTGTTCCCATAGAAACTGCATAGGGACGCAGTTGGGAGGGGGGTGTTGTCATAGAGACACATAGGGGACCCATAGGGAGACACTGGGGGGGGGCTGGGACCCGTAGTGACGCCATAGAAAGTCGATAGGGATACACTGAGGGGGGGGTGTTGTCATAGAGACACATAGGGGACCCATAGAGAGACATTGGGAGGGCTGGGACCCCTTAGAGACCCCATAGAAACTCCATAGGGACACCCTGGGGGGTTGTTTGGGCATAGGGACCCGGGAAAATAATTTCTCATCACGTTCTTCTCTTTTGCTTTTTATTTTCTGCCCGTGTTTTTATTTATTTCTTTTTCATTCATTCTTTTCTTCGGCTGCCCCTGCTCTTTAGTCTCTTTTAGTAATTTTTCTCGTAGGTGTCCCATAGCGACCCAGAGAAAGTCCTAGAGCCCCACAGACCCTATAGACATCCCCTGGAGAGGCACAGCAATGGACAGAGCCTCGGAGAGACTCGGTAGTGATCCCATGGTGATGGGTCTGGGCTGGGGGCGGGCCCAAGGCGGGATAATGAAGTCCTGGGGCTGTAGTCTGTGCTGTGGGAGGGGCCAATTTAGGAGTGTGGGCGCGGTCTAGGCTGTGGGTGGGTGCTGGAGTGGAGGCAGGATTGGGGGGGCCGGTGTGCGGGTGGGGCTGGGGCCCCCCCTTTTTTTCGGGGTGCGTGTACCGGTGTGAGTGCCGATTATTAAAGCAGTGAAGTAACGAGCTGCTCCTTGGAGCAGTTTCTCTTCGATTTTGCTGAGGTTTTGGTTTTAGTTTTTGTTTCTTTTTGCTTCGGGGTGGGGGGCGGAATGAAAACGGGGGTGTGGGGAATCTGGGGACGGATGGTGTCGTTTGGGGCACCCCAGGATCGCCGGATGAGCCCTGGTGCCCCCAAAATACTCCAAAACCCAGAGGATGGGTCTGCAAGGGTTGGGGCGGGGGGGGGGCGTTGGTGGGAGGGGATACCCCCGCGACACTGGATAGAGCCGGTGGGGGGGGAGCGGTGTAGCGCCGGGCGCCGCTCGCTGCTGCCATCCTGTGTTCAGAGTTCGGTACTGCAGGTGGTGGTGGTGTGGGAGGGGGCGGTGTGGCGCCGGGCGCCGCTGGCTGCTGCCATCTGTGTCCAGAGCTCGGTACTGCAGCCCGGGCTCCGCGCATGAGCCGTGGGGCCCTCTTTGTTCCCGCGGCTGTCCCCGGAAGTGGCCGGTGTCACGCGGTGGTTGCCGGCTTCCGGTGAGCAATGGCCGCCGCGGCTCTGCGCTCGGGTGCGGGCGGGCGCGCGGGGTGCTCGTGGCCGCAGCCCGGTGTTGGCGCAGCGGCTCCGGTCCCTCCGGCACGGCGTTTCGGTGCAGCATGGCGGCGGGCAGTTTCCGGGTCCCGGTACCGGCAGCGGCGACAGCAGGTGAGATCGGAGCCCCCCGGGGGTCCGGGGTTACCGGGGAGGCGAGCGAGCCCGCCCGCCCGCCCGTCCGTCCGTCCGTCCGTCCCTCGGGTGGGCGCAGGGGGGTGTCTCCTGCCCGCTGCCGCCCGGCGCGGGAAGCTTCAGAGCGCCCGGAGCGTCAGGGTTGCGGTCTGCCGGGGACGAGCCGAGTGAGGGGCCCCGAGTGCGCTTGCTTCTGCCTTAATGTCCCTCGCTGAATCTCAGGCGCCTCGGAGGTTCCTGCCCGGCACCCTGCGCCCTGGCACTGTGCTTGTCTCTCTCCTTTTGCCCTGGTTTCATCTGTAGCAGAGTTGAATCTTTTCCTAGGATCTGGTGCAGGGCTGTGTTTCGCCTTTACTCTGAGAATAACGCTGGTAACGCACCGATGTTTCAGTGGTTGCTCGGTCCCGCTTACCCTGGTCAAGGACTTGTCACTTCCTTGTGCTGTGCCAGTGAGGAGGGGCAGAGGAAGCCGGGAGGGAGCAGAGAGAGGATACTGGACCTGGGCCGGCGGAAGGCGCATTCCATACTACAGTGCTACAGCACTGCGAGGAGTTCCTCGTAGAGTCCTTAATTCACACTGTATCTCCATTGGTAGGGAAAGGGGTGAAGACGGAAATACCCGTTTAGAAACCAGCCAAGGAATTCCCTGTTTATTTTCTCTGATCTAAAATGGCAGTTAGTTTGGCAATGAGACTGTTCGCTGTCGCTTTAAGATGCCAAAAGGTCTGGAGGCCGAAATTCTCTGTCCCTGAAATGAGTGAGGTCTGCAGCAGCAGCAGCGGGGGCAGGGCTAATTGCCCTCCTTTTGTTCTGCAAATAGACATTGCTGTGTTGTGCCCTGGGGGAGCCCAGGTCATCCCAGCTTTTCTGGTGAGACAGTCAGGGAGGCTTTCAGTTGCTGCTGCTGCTCTCCTGGTTTCCCCCGGTTTGAATGCCTGCCTTGCTCCAATAGAGTCTTTAGGTTTCTTCAGAAAGGCTTAGTATTCTTGATGCAGAGACAGCGTTGTGAGGGAGCCGATGGGGATCTCGACCTGTGTTGCAAGGTGCTTGTAGCAAGAGTCTCATGGAGTTGCCAGACTGGGTGGCCTTAGGGCTTCTCTAGTTTATGCCAAGTCATTTCAAGTCTCAGTGTGTTGAGAAGGGGCAGAGCCTTTATTTGCTCTGCTGCTGATTTGCCCTGGCCATCCAGCTAAAGGCTTTAGTTGTGGGAGCAGTTGGCCTAAGGCTTGCTCATGGAATTTTCTGCCATCTAAAAATTATGCCTTTTAGGAATGAAACGGAGTTTCTCTCATGAAAGCTTTACAAATGCCCTTTAAATCCTAGTGCTCTTAATGGGTTTGACACCTGTGGATGGCCCAGTGTGCAGCCTACGCGTCCAGCACCCTACAGGACAAAATATGCGTGAGCTTACTGGTCCCCGCGTGGGGCTGAAGATGAGAGCAGTGTTACAGGAGGTTATTTGAGGATGAATTGAAAACGTTCCAGGTCTTGTTTCTGGGGAAGTCTCTCGTTTCCAGATTGTCCTGGTGCACTGTGGGCAGGCTCCTGGCTGTGTGTTGTTTGTGCAGGTGTCCATCAGGCCCCTTCCTCTTCTTTCTTTCTTTATGTCCTTTTAGGGTTCGATTTCATAACTTTCTGGCAGGGCATGTGGTACCCCAACTTGCTGTTTAACTACAGCAGCAGTTTGCAGTGGCTTAGTTTTGTACCTTGTATAAAGATAACATTCTTCTGAACGGCAGGGCGTGTCTGTCGCCCAAAGGTGATATTGTCTTTAAGCACAGAGTGTGCCTGTTTAAGTCATGGTATTTCACACCCTTCTTTTCTTGCAGCTTTGTGCCCAGGCAGGTGTGTGACCTACACTGCTGTTCAGGCTTCCCACAGCTACAAACCCGATCAGCGGCATTACTTGAAGCAGTTCCGCAAGCCTGGTGTTAACAGTCCTCGCAAGGTCGGTATGTATCAGGAGGTGATGGAATACTTCCATGTGGTTGCGGTACCGTGGCAAGCGTCCTTTAGTACTTAAGTTCTCCACAGCAGTAGAGCAGAGTGTCTCAAACCAGTTCTTAAGGCTCCTGAGTTATGAGAGCTCCTCAGTAATTCGGCTAGGGAAAGAAGTCTGCCTTTCACAGGAGTGATTTTGGTCTCAAATGTACGGTGTTATTTCTCCCATCTCTGAACCACCTTGCAATTCAGCTATGTTAGTTGTGTTCAATTCTTCCTCTTCTTTAAGAGAAAAGCAGGGGGGAAGCAAGCAACGGTCGCCCAGTCCTTACTGCCTCACCTGCCGATCCAAAGTGAACAGGTCTCTTCTTTTTTTGTCACTGGAGCAGTAAAGAGTAGTCTTCTCCCAAATCACATTGAGAGGTTGGATTCTCACATCATGAATGTGCCTTGCAGCTCCACCCGTCAAGTTTGGGGAGGAGGCTGCAGAGTCCAGTTTGGGGCGTTTTCTCAGAGTGGGTGAGAAACAAAACTCCGTTTTTCTGCTGTGTATTCAGCATTCCTGTTTTTCCCCTTTTTAGCCTGCTGCTCAAGTCCTCTGTGATGAAGATTGTCCTTCGATGATCAGTCCAGGCAGGCCTCGTGAGTGGTTCTGTTTCTTACACATGTCTTAGAAGATTGGAAGCGTTCACATGAAAGCACAGCTCTGGTCTGTTTTACGTCCTTCACTGAGGTGACTCTCTGTTACTGTTGTAGCTCAAGCACAGGCCCTCACTTGAGGGCAGGAGAGGCCTGGCGTGAGACTGCTATCTCTTTGGAACAGGCAAGTGCAGCGTTGAGGAGCTTTAGAGGAGGCAGTGGCTTGGTATAGAACACACGGAGCTAGATGGCTGGGGTGGTGGTGATAACTGTTAGCACAGGGGGTTCGCCTTGCTTTGTTTCTGGCAGGTGACAAAGAGGAACTTGGCAATGGCCGCAACACTGCTGGTGTCCGATGGAGGAGTTCTGAACACTGAGGCTGTCTCGAGACTCCTGGCGCTATGGAAGCTGAGGAGAGGGACTCTTTTTGGGGGCTGGGGTGTGGGAGATGAGTTCAGGATAGCAGGAAAGGGTTGAAAATGTAATATAGGGCTGAGGGAAAGGCAGTGTGTTATATTGTAGAGTGAGCTCACTGTGAGCAGGGCAGCTCCAGCTTGGATGCTTTATGGACTGCATGCGATCCATGTTCTATATTGGTGCTTCCTCAGGTCCTGATGTCTTCATATCTCCTTGAGCTGAAGGGGTTTAAGCCTGCTTCGCAGGTCCTGTCTTCTGAGTGCCGACCACTCGTGTGGGTCACCCAAGTGCCTGTTTGGCATTCCTTTTCCAGCTTTACAAGTGTAAAGCACGCTATGGCTTTTGTCACAGGCTCATCAGCTCATTGGAATTTTGGAGCATGTTTCCAGTCTGCCCTGGGAGCTCCTTTCTCTCGGCATCCATGTATATCCTGGGTAGGATTTCGCCCCTGCATCTTCATGCTTGTAGGTCTTGAAGAGTACTCAAGCTTCTGCCCTTGGGGCCTGGCCCTTCATAAACCTAATGCTAACACCTAACCCCCTAACCCTAACCCCCTAACCCTAACCCCCTAACCCTAACCCCCTAACCCTAACCCCCTAACCCTAACCCCCTAACCCTAACTGTATCCTTAACGCTAACCCACCTAGATCTAACCCTAACGATAACCCGTAGAGACTCCATAGAAACTCTTTAGGGACACGTTTGGGAGGTGGGGTGGTTTGGACATAGATATATTTAGGGACCCATAGAGAGACCCTGGGGGGGGCTGGGACCCCTTCGAGCCGCCATAGAATCCTTATAGGAAAAAAATGGGGGTGGGGGGTATGGACATAGAGACACATAGGGACCTGTAGAGAAACAATGGGGGGGGTCTGCGATCCATAGAGACCCCATAGAAACTCCATAGGGACACACTGTGGAGGGGTGTGGACATAGAGACACATAGGGGCCCATAGAAGGACACTGGGAGGGGCTGGGACCCTTAGAGACCCTATAGAAACTCCATAGGTACACACTGGGGGAGGGGGTATGGATATAGAGACACATAGGGACCCGCAGAAAGACATTGGGGGGGTTGTGACCCGCAGAGCCCCCATAGAAACTCCATAGGTGCACACTGTGTGGGGGTGTATGGACATAGAGACACATAGGGACCCATGGAGAGACATTGTGAGGGGGCTGGGACCTCTAGAGCCCCCGTAGAAACTCCATAGGGACACACTGGGTAGGGGTATTGACATAGAGACGCATAGGGACCTGTAAAGAGACACTGGGGGGTGTTGGGACACCTTAGAGACCCCATGGAAACTCCATAGGGACACACTGGGGTGGTATATGAACATAGAGAAACATAGGGAGCAATAGAAGGGCATGGGGGGGCTGGGACCCACAGAGACCTCATAGACACTCCTTAGGGACACTCGGGGGGGGGGTGTGTGAACATAGAGACACATAGGGACCCATAGAGTAACATTGGGGGGGGTCTGCGATCCATAGAGACCCCATAGAAACTCCATATGGAGACGCTGGGTGGGGGTATTGACAAAGAGACACATAGGGACCCGTAGAGAGACCCTGGGGGGGGCTGCGACCCAGAGATACCCCATAGTACCTCCATAGGGACGCACTTGGGAGAAGGGATATAGAGACACATAGGGAGCCATAGAGAGACATTGGGGGGGGGGGGTCTGGGACCCATAGAGACCCTGTAAAAACTACATAGGGACGCGTGGGGGGGGGGGTAGTGTCATAGAGTCACTCAGGGACCCCATGGGGAGGCACTGGGGGGTCTGCGATCCATAGTGTTCCCATAGAAACTGCATAGGGACGCAGTTGGGAGGGGGGTGTTGTCATAGAGACACATAGGGGACCCATAGGGAGACACTGGGGGGGGGCTGGGACCCGTAGTGACGCCATAGAAAGTCGATAGGGATACACTGAGGGGGGGGTGTTGTCATAGAGACACATAGGGGACCCATAGAGAGACATTGGGAGGGCTGGGACCCCTTAGAGACCCCATAGAAACTCCATAGGGACACACTGTGGAGGGGTGTGGACATAGAGACACATAGGGGCCCATAGAAGGACACTGGGAGGGGCTGGGACCCTTAGAGACCCTATAGAAACTCCATAGGTACACACTGGGGGAGGGGGTATGGATATAGAGACACATAGGGACCCGCAGAAAGACATTGGGGGGGTTGTGACCCGCAGAGCCCCCATAGAAACTCCATAGGTGCACACTGTGTGGGGGTGTATGGACATAGAGACACATAGGGACCCATGGAGAGACATTGTGAGGGGGCTGGGACCTCTAGAGCCCCCGTAGAAACTCCATAGGGACACACTGGGTAGGGGTATTGACATAGAGACGCATAGGGACCTGTAAAGAGACACTGGGGGGTGTTGGGACACCTTAGAGACCCCATGGAAACTCCATAGGGACACACTGGGGTGGTATATGAACATAGAGAAACATAGGGAGCAATAGAAGGGCATGGGGGGGCTGGGACCCACAGAGACCTCATAGACACTCCTTAGGGACACTCGGGGGGGGGGGTGTGTGAACATAGAGACACATAGGGACGCATAGAGTAACATTGGGGGGGGTCTGTGATCCATAGAGACCCCATAGAAACTCCATATGGAGACGCTGGGTGGGGGTATTGACAAAGAGACACATAGGGACCCGTAGAGAGACCCTGGGGGGGGCTGCGACCCAGAGATACCCCATAGTACCTCCATAGGGACGCACTTGGGAGAAGGGATATAGAGACACATAGGGAGCCATAGAGAGACATTGGGGGGGGGGGGTCTGGGACCCATAGAGACCCTGTAAAAACTACATAGGGACGCGTGGGGGGGGGGGTAGTGTCATAGAGTCACTCAGGGACCCCATGGGGAGGCACTGGGGGGTCTGCGATCCATAGTGTTCCCATAGAAACTGCATAGGGACGCAGTTGGGAGGGGGGTGTTGTCATAGAGACACATAGGGGACCCATAGGGAGACACTGGGGGGGGGCTGGGACCCGTAGTGACGCCATAGAAAGTCGATAGGGATACACTGAGGGGGGGGTGTTGTCATAGAGACACATAGGGGACCCATAGAGAGACATTGGGAGGGCTGGGACCCCTTAGAGACCCCATAGAAACTCCATAGGGACACACTGTGGAGGGGTGTGGACATAGAGACACATAGGGGCCCATAGAAGGACACTGGGAGGGGCTGGGACCCTTAGAGACCCTATAGAAACTCCATAGGTACACACTGGGGGAGGGGGTATGGATATAGAGACACATAGGGACCCACAGAAAGACATTGGGGGGGTTGTGACCCGCAGAGCCCCCATAGAAACTCCATAGGTGCACACTGTGTGGGGGTGTATGGACATAGAGACACATAGGGACCCATGGAGAGACATTGTGAGGGGGCTGGGACCTATAGAGCCCCCGTAGAAACTCCATAGGGACACACTGGGTAGGGGTATTGACATAGAGACGCATAGGGACCTGTAAAGAGACACTGGGGGGTGTTGGGACACCTTAGAGACCCCATGGAAACTCCATAGGGACACACTGGGGTGGTATATGAACATAGAGAAACATAGGGAGCAATAGAAGGGCATGGGGGGGCTGGGACCCACAGAGACCTCATAGACACTCCTTAGGGACACTCGGGGGGGGGGGTGTGTGAACATAGAGACACATAGGGACCCATAGAGTAACATTGGGGGGGGTCTGCGATCCATAGAGACCCCATAGAAACTCCATATGGAGACGCTGGGTGGGGGTATTGACAAAGAGACACATAGGGACCCGTAGAGAGACCCTGGGGGGGGCTGCGACCCAGAGATACCCCATAGTACCTCCATAGGGACGCACTTGGGAGAAGGGATATAGAGACACATAGGGAGCCATAGAGAGACATTGGGGGGGGGGGTCTGGGACCCATAGAGACCCTGTAAAAACTACATAGGGACGCGTGGGGGGGGGGGTAGTGTCATAGAGTCACTCAGGGACCCCATGGGGAGGCACTGGGGGGTGTGCGATCCATAGTGTTCCCATAGAAACTGCATAGGGACGCAGTTGGGAGGGGGGTGTTGTCATAGAGACACATAGGGGACCCATAGGGAGACACTGGGGGGGGGCTGGGACCCGTAGTGACGCCATAGAAAGTCGATAGGGATACACTGAGGGGGGGGTGTTGTCATAGAGACACATAGGGGACCCATAGAGAGACATTGGGAGGGCTGGGACCCCTTAGAGACCCCATAGAAACTCCATAGGGACACCCTGGGGGGTTGTTTGGGCATAGGGACCCGGGAAAATAATTTCTCATCACGTTCTTCTCTTTTGCTTTTTATTTTCTGCCCGTGTTTTTATTTATTTCTTTTTCATTCATTCTTTTCTTCGGCTGCCCCTGCTCTTTAGTCTCTTTTAGTAATTTTTCTCGTAGGTGTCCCATAGCGACCCAGAGAAAGTCCTAGAGCCCCACAGACCCTATAGACATCCCCTGGAGAGGCACAGCAATGGACAGAGCCTCGGAGAGACTCGGTAGTGATCCCATGGTGATGGGTCTGGGCTGGGGGCGGGCCCAAGGCGGGATAATGAAGTCCTGGGGCTGTAGTCTGTGCTGTGGGAGGGGCCAATTTAGGAGTGTGGGCGCGGTCTAGGCTGTGGGTGGGTGCTGGAGTGGAGGCAGGATTGGGGGGGCCGGTGTGCGGGTGGGGCTGGGGCCCCCCCTTTTTTTCGGGGTGCGTGTACCGGTGTGAGTGCCGATTATTAAAGCAGTGAAGTAACGAGCTGCTCCTTGGAGCAGTTTCTCTTCGATTTTGCTGAGGTTTTGGTTTTAGTTTTTGTTTCTTTTTGCTTCGGGGTGGGGGGCGGAATGAAAACGGGGGTGTGGGGAATCTGGGGACGGATGGTGTCGTTTGGGGCACCCCAGGATCGCCGGATGAGCCCTGGTGCCCCCAAAATACTCCAAAACCCAGAGGATGGGTCTGCAAGGGTTGGGGCGGGGGGGGGGCGTTGGTGGGAGGGGATACCCCCGCGACACTGGATAGAGCCGGTGGGGGGGGAGCGGTGTAGCGCCGGGCGCCGCTCGCTGCTGCCATCCTGTGTTCAGAGTTCGGTACTGCAGGTGGTGGTGGTGTGGGAGGGGGCGGTGTGGCGCCGGGCGCCGCTGGCTGCTGCCATCTGTGTCCAGAGCTCGGTACTGCAGCCCGGGCTCCGCGCATGAGCCGTGGGGCCCTCTTTGTTCCCGCGGCTGTCCCCGGAAGTGGCCGGTGTCACGCGGTGGTTGCCGGCTTCCGGTGAGCAATGGCCGCCGCGGCTCTGCGCTCGGGTGCGGGCGGGCGCGCGGGGTGCTCGTGGCCGCAGCCCGGTGTTGGCGCAGCGGCTCCGGTCCCTCCGGCACGGCGTTTCGGTGCAGCATGGCGGCGGGCAGTTTCCGGGTCCCGGTACCGGCAGCGGCGACAGCAGGTGAGATCGGAGCCCCCCGGGGGTCCGGGGTTACCGGGGAGGCGAGCGAGCCCGCCCGCCCGCCCGTCCGTCCGTCCGTCCGTCCCTCGGGTGGGCGCAGGGGGGTGTCTCCTGCCCGCTGCCGCCCGGCGCGGGAAGCTTCAGAGCGCCCGGAGCGTCAGGGTTGCGGTCTGCCGGGGACGAGCCGAGTGAGGGGCCCCGAGTGCGCTTGCTTCTGCCTTAATGTCCCTCGCTGAATCTCAGGCGCCTCGGAGGTTCCTGCCCGGCACCCTGCGCCCTGGCACTGTGCTTGTCTCTCTCCTTTTGCCCTGGTTTCATCTGTAGCAGAGTTGAATCTTTTCCTAGGATCTGGTGCAGGGCTGTGTTTCGCCTTTACTCTGAGAATAACGCTGGTAACGCACCGATGTTTCAGTGGTTGCTCGGTCCCGCTTACCCTGGTCAAGGACTTGTCACTTCCTTGTGCTGTGCCAGTGAGGAGGGGCAGAGGAAGCCGGGAGGGAGCAGAGAGAGGATACTGGACCTGGGCCGGCGGAAGGCGCATTCCATACTACAGTGCTACAGCACTGCGAGGAGTTCCTCGTAGAGTCCTTAATTCACACTGTATCTCCATTGGTAGGGAAAGGGGTGAAGACGGAAATACCCGTTTAGAAACCAGCCAAGGAATTCCCTGTTTATTTTCTCTGATCTAAAATGGCAGTTAGTTTGGCAATGAGACTGTTCGCTGTCGCTTTAAGATGCCAAAAGGTCTGGAGGCCGAAATTCTCTGTCCCTGAAATGAGTGAGGTCTGCAGCAGCAGCAGCGGGGGCAGGGCTAATTGCCCTCCTTTTGTTCTGCAAATAGACATTGCTGTGTTGTGCCCTGGGGGAGCCCAGGTCATCCCAGCTTTTCTGGTGAGACAGTCAGGGAGGCTTTCAGTTGCTGCTGCTGCTCTCCTGGTTTCCCCCGGTTTGAATGCCTGCCTTGCTCCAATAGAGTCTTTAGGTTTCTTCAGAAAGGCTTAGTATTCTTGATGCAGAGACAGCGTTGTGAGGGAGCCGATGGGGATCTCGACCTGTGTTGCAAGGTGCTTGTAGCAAGAGTCTCATGGAGTTGCCAGACTGGGTGGCCTTAGGGCTTCTCTAGTTTATGCCAAGTCATTTCAAGTCTCAGTGTGTTGAGAAGGGGCAGAGCCTTTATTTGCTCTGCTGCTGATTTGCCCTGGCCATCCAGCTAAAGGCTTTAGTTGTGGGAGCAGTTGGCCTAAGGCTTGCTCATGGAATTTTCTGCCATCTAAAAATTATGCCTTTTAGGAATGAAACGGAGTTTCTCTCATGAAAGCTTTACAAATGCCCTTTAAATCCTAGTGCTCTTAATGGGTTTGACACCTGTGGATGGCCCAGTGTGCAGCCTACGCGTCCAGCACCCTACAGGACAAAATATGCGTGAGCTTACTGGTCCCCGCGTGGGGCTGAAGATGAGAGCAGTGTTACAGGAGGTTATTTGAGGATGAATTGAAAACGTTCCAGGTCTTGTTTCTGGGGAAGTCTCTCGTTTCCAGATTGTCCTGGTGCACTGTGGGCAGGCTCCTGGCTGTGTGTTGTTTGTGCAGGTGTCCATCAGGCCCCTTCCTCTTCTTTCTTTCTTTATGTCCTTTTAGGGTTCGATTTCATAACTTTCTGGCAGGGCATGTGGTACCCCAACTTGCTGTTTAACTACAGCAGCAGTTTGCAGTGGCTTAGTTTTGTACCTTGTATAAAGATAACATTCTTCTGAACGGCAGGGCGTGTCTGTCGCCCAAAGGTGATATTGTCTTTAAGCACAGAGTGTGCCTGTTTAAGTCATGGTATTTCACACCCTTCTTTTCTTGCAGCTTTGTGCCCAGGCAGGTGTGTGACCTACACTGCTGTTCAGGCTTCCCACAGCTACAAACCCGATCAGCGGCATTACTTGAAGCAGTTCCGCAAGCCTGGTGTTAACAGTCCTCGCAAGGTCGGTATGTATCAGGAGGTGATGGAATACTTCCATGTGGTTGCGGTACCGTGGCAAGCGTCCTTTAGTACTTAAGTTCTCCACAGCAGTAGAGCAGAGTGTCTCAAACCAGTTCTTAAGGCTCCTGAGTTATGAGAGCTCCTCAGTAATTCGGCTAGGGAAAGAAGTCTGCCTTTCACAGGAGTGATTTTGGTCTCAAATGTACGGTGTTATTTCTCCCATCTCTGAACCACCTTGCAATTCAGCTATGTTAGTTGTGTTCAATTCTTCCTCTTCTTTAAGAGAAAAGCAGGGGGGAAGCAAGCAACGGTCGCCCAGTCCTTACTGCCTCACCTGCCGATCCAAAGTGAACAGGTCTCTTCTTTTTTTGTCACTGGAGCAGTAAAGAGTAGTCTTCTCCCAAATCACATTGAGAGGTTGGATTCTCACATCATGAATGTGCCTTGCAGCTCCACCCGTCAAGTTTGGGGAGGAGGCTGCAGAGTCCAGTTTGGGGCGTTTTCTCAGAGTGGGTGAGAAACAAAACTCCGTTTTTCTGCTGTGTATTCAGCATTCCTGTTTTTCCCCTTTTTAGCCTGCTGCTCAAGTCCTCTGTGATGAAGATTGTCCTTCGATGATCAGTCCAGGCAGGCCTCGTGAGTGGTTCTGTTTCTTACACATGTCTTAGAAGATTGGAAGCGTTCACATGAAAGCACAGCTCTGGTCTGTTTTACGTCCTTCACTGAGGTGACTCTCTGTTACTGTTGTAGCTCAAGCACAGGCCCTCACTTGAGGGCAGGAGAGGCCTGGCGTGAGACTGCTATCTCTTTGGAACAGGCAAGTGCAGCGTTGAGGAGCTTTAGAGGAGGCAGTGGCTTGGTATAGAACACACGGAGCTAGATGGCTGGGGTGGTGGTGATAACTGTTAGCACAGGGGGTTCGCCTTGCTTTGTTTCTGGCAGGTGACAAAGAGGAACTTGGCAATGGCCGCAACACTGCTGGTGTCCGATGGAGGAGTTCTGAACACTGAGGCTGTCTCGAGACTCCTGGCGCTATGGAAGCTGAGGAGAGGGACTCTTTTTGGGGGCTGGGGTGTGGGAGATGAGTTCAGGATAGCAGGAAAGGGTTGAAAATGTAATATAGGGCTGAGGGAAAGGCAGTGTGTTATATTGTAGAGTGAGCTCACTGTGAGCAGGGCAGCTCCAGCTTGGATGCTTTATGGACTGCATGCGATCCATGTTCTATATTGGTGCTTCCTCAGGTCCTGATGTCTTCATATCTCCTTGAGCTGAAGGGGTTTAAGCCTGCTTCGCAGGTCCTGTCTTCTGAGTGCCGACCACTCGTGTGGGTCACCCAAGTGCCTGTTTGGCATTCCTTTTCCAGCTTTACAAGTGTAAAGCACGCTATGGCTTTTGTCACAGGCTCATCAGCTCATTGGAATTTTGGAGCATGTTTCCAGTCTGCCCTGGGAGCTCCTTTCTCTCGGCATCCATGTATATCCTGGGTAGGATTTCGCCCCTGCATCTTCATGCTTGTAGGTCTTGAAGAGTACTCAAGCTTCTGCCCTTGGGGCCTGGCCCTTCATAAACCTAATGCTAACACCTAACCCCCTAACCCTAACCCCCTAACCCTAACCCCCTAACCCTAACCCCCTAACCCTAACCCCCTAACCCTAACCCCCTAACCCTAACTGTATCCTTAACGCTAACCCACCTAGATCTAACCCTAACGATAACCCGTAGAGACTCCATAGAAACTCTTTAGGGACACGTTTGGGAGGTGGGGTGGTTTGGACATAGATATATTTAGGGACCCATAGAGAGACCCTGGGGGGGGCTGGGACCCCTTCGAGCCGCCATAGAATCCTTATAGGAAAAAAATGGGGGTGGGGGGTATGGACATAGAGACACATAGGGACCTGTAGAGAAACAATGGGGGGGGTCTGCGATCCATAGAGACCCCATAGAAACTCCATAGGGACACACTGTGGAGGGGTGTGGACATAGAGACACATAGGGGCCCATAGAAGGACACTGGGAGGGGCTGGGACCCTTAGAGACCCTATAGAAACTCCATAGGTACACACTGGGGGAGGGGGTATGGATATAGAGACACATAGGGACCCGCAGAAAGACATTGGGGGGGTTGTGACCCGCAGAGCCCCCATAGAAACTCCATAGGTGCACACTGTGTGGGGGTGTATGGACATAGAGACACATAGGGACCCATGGAGAGACATTGTGAGGGGGCTGGGACCTCTAGAGCCCCCGTAGAAACTCCATAGGGACACACTGGGTAGGGGTATTGACATAGAGACGCATAGGGACCTGTAAAGAGACACTGGGGGGTGTTGGGACACCTTAGAGACCCCATGGAAACTCCATAGGGACACACTGGGGTGGTATATGAACATAGAGAAACATAGGGAGCAATAGAAGGGCATGGGGGGGCTGGGACCCACAGAGACCTCATAGACACTCCTTAGGGACACTCGGGGGGGGGGTGTGTGAACATAGAGACACATAGGGACCCATAGAGTAACATTGGGGGGGGTCTGCGATCCATAGAGACCCCATAGAAACTCCATATGGAGACGCTGGGTGGGGGTATTGACAAAGAGACACATAGGGACCCGTAGAGAGACCCTGGGGGGGGCTGCGACCCAGAGATACCCCATAGTACCTCCATAGGGACGCACTTGGGAGAAGGGATATAGAGACACATAGGGAGCCATAGAGAGACATTGGGGGGGGGGGGTCTGGGACCCATAGAGACCCTGTAAAAACTACATAGGGACGCGTGGGGGGGGGGGTAGTGTCATAGAGTCACTCAGGGACCCCATGGGGAGGCACTGGGGGGTCTGCGATCCATAGTGTTCCCATAGAAACTGCATAGGGACGCAGTTGGGAGGGGGGTGTTGTCATAGAGACACATAGGGGACCCATAGGGAGACACTGGGGGGGGGCTGGGACCCGTAGTGACGCCATAGAAAGTCGATAGGGATACACTGAGGGGGGGGTGTTGTCATAGAGACACATAGGGGACCCATAGAGAGACATTGGGAGGGCTGGGACCCCTTAGAGACCCCATAGAAACTCCATAGGGACACACTGTGGAGGGGTGTGGACATAGAGACACATAGGGGCCCATAGAAGGACACTGGGAGGGGCTGGGACCCTTAGAGACCCTATAGAAACTCCATAGGTACACACTGGGGGAGGGGGTATGGATATAGAGACACATAGGGACCCGCAGAAAGACATTGGGGGGGTTGTGACCCGCAGAGCCCCCATAGAAACTCCATAGGTGCACACTGTGTGGGGGTGTATGGACATAGAGACACATAGGGACCCATGGAGAGACATTGTGAGGGGGCTGGGACCTATAGAGCCCCCGTAGAAACTCCATAGGGACACACTGGGTAGGGGTATTGACATAGAGACGCATAGGGACCTGTAAAGAGACACTGGGGGGTGTTGGGACACCTTAGAGACCCCATGGAAACTCCATAGGGACACACTGGGGTGGTATATGAACATAGAGAAACATAGGGAGCAATAGAAGGGCATGGGGGGGCTGGGACCCACAGAGACCTCATAGACACTCCTTAGGGACACTCGGGGGGGGGGGTGTGTGAACATAGAGACACATAGGGACCCATAGAGTAACATTGGGGGGGGTCTGTGATCCATAGAGACCCCATAGAAACTCCATATGGAGACGCTGGGTGGGGGTATTGACAAAGAGACACATAGGGACCCGTAGAGAGACCCTGGGGGGGGCTGCGACCCAGAGATACCCCATAGTACCTCCATAGGGACGCACTTGGGAGAAGGGATATAGAGACACATAGGGAGCCATAGAGAGACATTGGGGGGGGGGGGTCTGGGACCCATAGAGACCCTGTAAAAACTACATAGGGACGCGTGGGGGGGGGGGTAGTGTCATAGAGTCACTCAGGGACCCCATGGGGAGGCACTGGGGGGTCTGCGATCCATAGTGTTCCCATAGAAACTGCATAGGGACGCAGTTGGGAGGGGGGTGTTGTCATAGAGACACATAGGGGACCCATAGGGAGACACTGGGGGGGGGCTGGGACCCGTAGTGACGCCATAGAAAGTCGATAGGGATACACTGAGGGGGGGGTGTTGTCATAGAGACACATAGGGGACCCATAGAGAGACATTGGGAGGGCTGGGACCCCTTAGAGACCCCATAGAAACTCCATAGGGACACACTGTGGAGGGGTGTGGACATAGAGACACATAGGGGCCCATAGAAGGACACTGGGAGGGGCTGGGACCCTTAGAGACCCTATAGAAACTCCATAGGTACACACTGGGGGAGGGGGTATGGATATAGAGACACATAGGGACCCGCAGAAAGACATTGGGGGGGTTGTGACCCGCAGAGCCCCCATAGAAACTCCATAGGTGCACACTGCGTGGGGGTGTATGGACATAGAGACACATAGGGACCCATGGAGAGACATTGTGAGGGGGCTGGGACCTATAGAGCCCCCGTAGAAACTCCATAGGGACACACTGGGTAGGGGTATTGACATAGAGACGCATAGGGACCTGTAAAGAGACACTGGGGGGTGTTGGGACACCTTAGAGACCCCATGGAAACTCCATAGGGACACACTGGGGTGGTATATGAACATAGAGAAACATAGGGAGCAATAGAAGGGCATGGGGGGGCTGGGACCCACAGAGACCTCATAGACACTCCTTAGGGACACTCGGGGGGGGGGGTGTGTGAACATAGAGACACATAGGGACCCATAGAGTAACATTGGGGGGGGTCTGCGATCCATAGAGACCCCATAGAAACTCCATATGGAGACGCTGGGTGGGGGTATTGACAAAGAGACACATAGGGACCCGTAGAGAGACCCTGGGGGGGGCTGCGACCCAGAGATACCCCATAGTACCTCCATAGGGACGCACTTGGGAGAAGGGATATAGAGACACATAGGGAGCCATAGAGAGACATTGGGGGGGGGGGGTCTGGGACCCATAGAGACCCTGTAAAAACTACATAGGGACGCGTGGGGGGGGGGGTAGTGTCATAGAGTCACTCAGGGACCCCATGGGGAGGCACTGGGGGGTCTGCGATCCATAGTGTTCCCATAGAAACTGCATAGGGACGCAGTTGGGAGGGGGGTGTTGTCATAGAGACACATAGGGGACCCATAGGGAGACACTGGGGGGGGGCTGGGACCCGTAGTGACGCCATAGAAAGTCGATAGGGATACACTGAGGGGGGGGTGTTGTCATAGAGACACATAGGGGACCCATAGAGAGACATTGGGAGGGCTGGGACCCCTTAGAGACCCCATAGAAACTCCATAGGGACACACTGTGGAGGGGTGTGGACATAGAGACACATAGGGGCCCATAGAAGGACACTGGGAGGGGCTGGGACCCTTAGAGACCCTATAGAAACTCCATAGGTACACACTGGGGGAGGGGGTATGGATATAGAGACACATAGGGACCCGCAGAAAGACATTGGGGGGGTTGTGACCCGCAGAGCCCCCATAGAAACTCCATAGGTGCACACTGTGTGGGGGTGTATGGACATAGAGACACATAGGGACCCATGGAGAGACATTGTGAGGGGGCTGGGACCTATAGAGCCCCCGTAGAAACTCCATAGGGACACACTGGGTAGGGGTATTGACATAGAGACGCATAGGGACCTGTAAAGAGACACTGGGGGGTGTTGGGACACCTTAGAGACCCCATGGAAACTCCATAGGGACACACTGGGGTGGTATATGAACATAGAGAAACATAGGGAGCAATAGAAGGGCATGGGGGGGCTGGGACCCACAGAGACCTCATAGACACTCCTTAGGGACACTCGGGGGGGGGGTGTGTGAACATAGAGACACATAGGGACCCATAGAGTAACATTGGGGGGGGTCTGCGATCCATAGAGACCCCATAGAAACTCCATATGGAGACGCTGGGTGGGGGTATTGACAAAGAGACACATAGGGACCCGTAGAGAGACCCTGGGGGGGGCTGCGACCCAGAGATACCCCATAGTACCTCCATAGGGACGCACTTGGGAGAAGGGATATAGAGACACATAGGGAGCCATAGAGAGACATTGGGGGGGGGGGGTCTGGGACCCATAGAGACCCTGTAAAAACTACATAGGGACGCGTGGGGGGGGGGGTAGTGTCATAGAGTCACTCAGGGACCCCATGGGGAGGCACTGGGGGGTCTGCGATCCATAGTGTTCCCATAGAAACTGCATAGGGACGCAGTTGGGAGGGGGGTGTTGTCATAGAGACACATAGGGGACCCATAGGGAGACACTGGGGGGGGGCTGGGACCCGTAGTGACGCCATAGAAAGTCGATAGGGATACACTGAGGGGGGGGTGTTGTCATAGAGACACATAGGGGACCCATAGAGAGACATTGGGAGGGCTGGGACCCCTTAGAGACCCCATAGAAACTCCATAGGGACACACTGTGGAGGGGTGTGGACATAGAGACACATAGGGGCCCATAGAAGGACACTGGGAGGGGCTGGGACCCTTAGAGACCCTATAGAAACTCCATAGGTACACACTGGGGGAGGGGGTATGGATATAGAGACACATAGGGACCCGCAGAAAGACATTGGGGGGGTTGTGACCCGCAGAGCCCCCATAGAAACTCCATAGGTGCACACTGCGTGGGGGTGTATGGACATAGAGACACATAGGGACCCATGGAGAGACATTGTGAGGGGGCTGGGACCTATAGAGCCCCCGTAGAAACTCCATAGGGACACACTGGGTAGGGGTATTGACATAGAGACGCATAGGGACCTGTAAAGAGACACTGGGGGGTGTTGGGACACCTTAGAGACCCCATGGAAACTCCATAGGGACACACTGGGGTGGTATATGAACATAGAGAAACATAGGGAGCAATAGAAGGGCATGGGGGGGCTGGGACCCACAGAGACCTCATAGACACTCCTTAGGGACACTCGGGGGGGGGGGGTGTGTGAACATAGAGACACATAGGGACCCATAGAGTAACATTGGGGGGGGTCTGCGATCCATAGAGACCCCATAGAAACTCCATATGGAGACGCTGGGTGGGGGTATTGACAAAGAGACACATAGGGACCCGTAGAGAGACCCTGGGGGGGGCTGCGACCCAGAGATACCCCATAGTACCTCCATAGGGACGCACTTGGGAGAAGGGATATAGAGACACATAGGGAGCCATAGAGAGACATTGGGGGGGGGGGGTCTGGGACCCATAGAGACCCTGTAAAAACTACATAGGGACGCGTGGGGGGGGGGGTAGTGTCATAGAGTCACTCAGGGACCCCATGGGGAGGCACTGGGGGGTCTGCGATCCATAGTGTTCCCATAGAAACTGCATAGGGACGCAGTTGGGAGGGGGGTGTTGTCATAGAGACACATAGGGGACCCATAGGGAGACACTGGGGGGGGGCTGGGACCCGTAGTGACGCCATAGAAAGTCGATAGGGATACACTGAGGGGGGGGTGTTGTCATAGAGACACATAGGGGACCCATAGAGAGACATTGGGAGGGCTGGGACCCCTTAGAGACCCCATAGAAACTCCATAGGGACACACTGTGGAGGGGTGTGGACATAGAGACACATAGGGGCCCATAGAAGGACACTGGGAGGGGCTGGGACCCTTAGAGACCCTATAGAAACTCCATAGGTACACACTGGGGGAGGGGGTATGGATATAGAGACACATAGGGACCCGCAGAAAGACATTGGGGGGGTTGTGACCCGCAGAGCCCCCATAGAAACTCCATAGGTGCACACTGTGTGGGGGTGTATGGACATAGAGACACATAGGGACCCATGGAGAGACATTGTGAGGGGGCTGGGACCTATAGAGCCCCCGTAGAAACTCCATAGGGACACACTGGGTAGGGGTATTGACATAGAGACGCATAGGGACCTGTAAAGAGACACTGGGGGGTGTTGGGACACCTTAGAGACCCCATGGAAACTCCATAGGGACACACTGGGGTGGTATATGAACATAGAGAAACATAGGGAGCAATAGAAGGGCATGGGGGGGCTGGGACCCACAGAGACCTCATAGACACTCCTTAGGGACACTCGGGGGGGGGGGGTGTGTGAACATAGAGACACATAGGGACCCATAGAGTAACATTGGGGGGGGTCTGTGATCCATAGAGACCCCATAGAAACTCCATATGGAGACGCTGGGTGGGGGTATTGACAAAGAGACACATAGGGACCCGTAGAGAGACCCTGGGGGGGGCTGCGACCCAGAGATACCCCATAGTACCTCCATAGGGACGCACTTGGGAGAAGGGATATAGAGACACATAGGGAGCCATAGAGAGACATTGGGGGGGGGGGGTCTGGGACCCATAGAGACCCTGTAAAAACTACATAGGGACGCGTGGGGGGGGGGGTAGTGTCATAGAGTCACTCAGGGACCCCATGGGGAGGCACTGGGGGGTCTGCGATCCATAGTGTTCCCATAGAAACTGCATAGGGACGCAGTTGGGAGGGGGGTGTTGTCATAGAGACACATAGGGGACCCATAGGGAGACACTGGGGGGGGGCTGGGACCCGTAGTGACGCCATAGAAAGTCGATAGGGATACACTGAGGGGGGGGTGTTGTCATAGAGACACATAGGGGACCCATAGAGAGACATTGGGAGGGCTGGGACCCCTTAGAGACCCCATAGAAACTCCATAGGGACACACTGTGGAGGGGTGTGGACATAGAGACACATAGGGGCCCATAGAAGGACACTGGGAGGGGCTGGGACCCTTAGAGACCCTATAGAAACTCCATAGGTACACACTGGGGGAGGGGGTATGGATATAGAGACACATAGGGACCCGCAGAAAGACATTGGGGGGGTTGTGACCCGCAGAGCCCCCATAGAAACTCCATAGGTGCACACTGCGTGGGGGTGTATGGACATAGAGACACATAGGGACCCATGGAGAGACATTGTGAGGGGGCTGGGACCTATAGAGCCCCCGTAGAAACTCCATAGGGACACACTGGGTAGGGGTATTGACATAGAGACGCATAGGGACCTGTAAAGAGACACTGGGGGGTGTTGGGACACCTTAGAGACCCCATGGAAACTCCATAGGGACACACTGGGGTGGTATATGAACATAGAGAAACATAGGGAGCAATAGAAGGGCATGGGGGGGCTGGGACCCACAGAGACCTCATAGACACTCCTTAGGGACACTCGGGGGGGGGGGGTGTGTGAACATAGAGACACATAGGGACCCATAGAGTAACATTGGGGGGGGTCTGCGATCCATAGAGACCCCATAGAAACTCCATATGGAGACGCTGGGTGGGGGTATTGACAAAGAGACACATAGGGACCCGTAGAGAGACCCTGGGGGGGGCTGCGACCCAGAGATACCCCATAGTACCTCCATAGGGACGCACTTGGGAGAAGGGATATAGAGACACATAGGGAGCCATAGAGAGACATTGGGGGGGGGGGGTCTGGGACCCATAGAGACCCTGTAAAAACTACATAGGGACGCGTGGGGGGGGGGGTAGTGTCATAGAGTCACTCAGGGACCCCATGGGGAGGCACTGGGGGGTCTGCGATCCATAGTGTTCCCATAGAAACTGCATAGGGACGCAGTTGGGAGGGGGGTGTTGTCATAGAGACACATAGGGGACCCATAGGGAGACACTGGGGGGGGGCTGGGACCCGTAGTGACGCCATAGAAAGTCGATAGGGATACACTGAGGGGGGGGTGTTGTCATAGAGACACATAGGGGACCCATAGAGAGACATTGGGAGGGCTGGGACCCCTTAGAGACCCCATAGAAACTCCATAGGGACACACTGTGGAGGGGTGTGGACATAGAGACACATAGGGGCCCATAGAAGGACACTGGGAGGGGCTGGGACCCTTAGAGACCCTATAGAAACTCCATAGGTACACACTGGGGGAGGGGGTATGGATATAGAGACACATAGGGACCCGCAGAAAGACATTGGGGGGGTTGTGACCCGCAGAGCCCCCATAGAAACTCCATAGGTGCACACTGTGTGGGGGTGTATGGACATAGAGACACATAGGGACCCATGGAGAGACATTGTGAGGGGGCTGGGACCTATAGAGCCCCCGTAGAAACTCCATAGGGACACACTGGGTAGGGGTATTGACATAGAGACGCATAGGGACCTGTAAAGAGACACTGGGGGGTGTTGGGACACCTTAGAGACCCCATGGAAACTCCATAGGGACACACTGGGGTGGTATATGAACATAGAGAAACATAGGGAGCAATAGAAGGGCATGGGGGGGCTGGGACCCACAGAGACCTCATAGACACTCCTTAGGGACACTCGGGGGGGGGGTGTGTGAACATAGAGACACATAGGGACCCATAGAGTAACATTGGGGGGGGTCTGCGATCCATAGAGACCCCATAGAAACTCCATATGGAGACGCTGGGTGGGGGTATTGACAAAGAGACACATAGGGACCCGTAGAGAGACACTGGGGGGGGGCTGCGACCCAGAGATACCCCATAGTAACTCTATAGAGACACACTTGGGGGGATGGATATAGAGACACATAGGGAGCCATAGAGAGACATTGGGGGGGTCTGGGACCCATAGAGACCCTGTAAAAACTACATAGGGACACATGGGGGGGGATTTGGACATAGCGACGCACAGGGACCCATTGAGAGACATGGGGGGGGAGGGGGCTGGGACCCATAGAGACCCTGTAAAAACTACATAGGGACACATGGCAGGGGGGGGGGTAGTGTCATAGAGTCACTCAGGGACCCGTGGGGAGACAGTATGGGCTTTAAGGTTGACATCAAGTCTGCGCCAGCTCTCCTTCTCTGTTTCTGATATGAGCTATTTTTGAGACAACTATTTAAAACAAGGTCTGTTGCGGAGCACGGGATGCTACGTGAAGCTTACTCCTCTCTGTTTGTGGTCTCCTCCTGTCAGCACAATCTTCTGGTTTTGTGCAGTTACAATTAAATGATACCGTGAAAAATATTGCAGTGCTGAAAGAGCAAAGAAAGCGTTTGTAAGAGTTCAGGTGTTGACAGTCAAAGCTTTCTGCTTTTTCAGTCCGTAAGCTTTGAAAAGAGCTCGCGGTAGTACTTGAGAAGCTCGCTCGGAGGCCCTGGCAGCTGTGCTGGAAGCAACCAAGGTAGAAGAGGAGACATGGACCCAAGGGGATAAACCGGCATCGCTTCGGTGTGTGTTTTTTCCAGGCTTTCCTGAGAAGCGTTGGCAGCCTTATAAGCAGGGATGGTGACTCCGGCTGTGGTTTTGGTGAGTTGTTGCTTCAGTGGTGTCCTTTTTCCTTACCCGATGATGTGTAAATTTTTACTTCAGTTGGAAAGAGAGTTCTGGAAGAGAAATCTTTCTCAAAGAAATTGCATTTGTGGAACTCTCCATCAGAGGGGATCTTCAGATCGCTTCCGCTGTACCTGGCATGGCTTCTGCTGTACCTGGCGTGGCTTCTGCTGTACCTGGCATGGCTTCTGCTGTACCTGGCATGGCTTCTGCTGTTCCAGGCAGTCAACTCGTCAGCCAGAGGACATTTCACCTTCTACAAAGAAAGGCCACTTCTTTCCAAAGACCCAAGCCCAGCACATCTCCCGGAAGTTGATGGCGTCACCGATTTTCGGGGTTTCAGTTTTTTCACTTGAGACAGCACAGAAATGTGTTCCCCTCTGCATGCTTTGGGACAGCCCAAAGCCCTGGCAGATCTGCCAGTCCTTTTTGGCAGGTTGGTGGATTCTGGCCCTGGGGATTTGATCTCCCTCCCTTCCACTCCTCCTGCCAAGTAAAACCCTTAGGGCATCTCTAACCTCACCAATTGTTGTATCCTCTCCCTGTCTCTGACTGCATTCTTCTGTGCTCTTCTTTAACAGGCTGAAACCTAATTTGGCATTTGTGTTTTCCAGGTGACTTGTTGCAGACATCTCGTGATGTGATGCTCAACAGGTAGCACCCGGACGATGGGGCCATCAGAGACCAGGGCCGTGGTGCCCTGCGGCGCCCATCCCAGCACGGGAATGGAGGGGGAACATTGTGGAGCAGAGCCTGAGCAGGAGCTGTAGCACCATCCTCTGCAGCCTGCAGGACAGGGACTGGGGGTGCTGTCCCCACCTTGTCTCCTTCTAGCAGAGCGCCCCCGTTTTTCTCTGGGGTGCGTGTACCTGTGTAAATGGCACTTATTAAAGCAATGAAGTAATGAGCTGCTCCTTGGGGCAGTTTTTATCTTTTTTTTTTTTGATTGTTGTTGGTCTTTTTCGTCTGCTTTTGCTTTGGGAGTGGAATATAAAGGGGGGGGGGGGGAATCTGGGGACAGATGGTGTCATTTGGGGCACCCCAGTGTCACTGCGGTGGACGGTGGTTTGGCAGAAGAGCAGCGGTGAGCTGCGAAGGCCGGGACTGGTTTTTCGGCAGGGAGGCGCCGGGGGCAGAGAAGAGTCAGCCCTGTTCACAGTGAGTAGCTCGTGACCCCCGGGGGACATAAACTGGGCGGAGGAGCTGGCGTTGCTCAGGCCGGTTCCCATGAGGCGCTGAGTAATGGAGTGGGTGCTGCCGTCATGTGGCCGAAACGTGGTATTGCAGGTGGTGGAGATTGGGGGGGGGAATGGCTCCTGGCGCCGCTCGCTGCTGCCGCCTTGTGTCCGATATTCGGTACTGCGGTCTCCACACCCCCACAGAACCCCATGGGTGAGACTCCAGACCCTCCAATCCCGCTATATCCTCCCATATTCCCCCATAGAACCCCAAGAAGGGTCTCCGGAGCACCATAGACCCCCATGTCCTTCTTAATCCCCCCATAGGCACCCCATGTCTCCCCATAGACTCCCGTAAAGGGTCTGCAGACCACCATTAGAAACCCCGTGTAGGGACTCCAGTCCGCCATATACCTCCTAATCTGGCGCTTCCAGCCTCACGCCGCTCGCCGCCATAGGGCGGCCGTGGGGGAGGCTAAGAGGGAGCTGCGGGTGGAGGAGACGTGAGGGGAGGCGGAGAGAAGCGTCCCGGGGGGAGTTCCGGATGGTGGGCGCCATATTGAGTGCGGCTGTGCGCCGCCATGTTGGGAGTGGGAGGTTGAGGGCGGCCATATTGGTGAGGCGCCATTCCATTGTCGCGACGGAAGCGTCGCCATCTTGAGTACGGCACTTGGGGGCGGCCATATTGATGAGAAACATTTGTCGCGACGGAAGCGTCGCCATCTTGAGTACGGCACTTGGGGGCGGCCATATTGGTGAGGCGCCATTGTCGCCAATGGAGAGTCGCCATCTTGAGTACGGCACTTGGGGGCGGCCATATTGATGAGGTACATTTGTCGCGACGGAAGCGTCGCCATCTTGAGTACGGCACCTGGGGGCGGCCATATTGGTGAGGCGCCATTGTCGCCAATGGAGAGTCGCCATCTTGAGTACGGCACTTGGGGGCGGCCATATTGATGAGGAACATTTGTCGCGACGGAAGCGTCGCCATCTTGAGTACGGCACCTGGGGGCGGCCATATTGGTGAGGTGCCACTGGCGCCATTGTTTACCCGCCATTTTTCCATAATGAGGCCAGCCCCTCCCTCCTGCCGAGTCATGCCCTCCCCCATCATGGCGGCCGCGTTGCCGTGGTTACGACAGCCCCTCACCTGTGCCGCCGCCATTTTGCTTTCCAAGATGGCGCTGACGAAGGCTCTGCTCCCGTCCCGTTCCCTCCTGCCGGGGTTTGCCGCCCTCGGGACTCGGGCGTGCCCCCGCTCGGCATCGCCGCCCCCCTCCTCCGGGAGCCGGCGCCGCTGCTGCCCGGGGCCGGCACCCATCTCCAGCGTGGCACCACCGTCCTGGCGTTCAAGGTACGGACACTGGGGGGGGGGGGGGGGGGTAGGGAGACAGAGAGGGAGGCATCGAGAGACACTGGGGGGTGCTGCGATCCACAGAGACCCCATAGAAACTGCATAGGGACACACACGGGGGTGGTGGGGTGGTGGACGTAGAGACATATAGGGACCAGTAGAGAGACACTGGGGGGGCTGCGACCCATGGAGACTCCGTAGAAGCTCCTTAGGGACACATTTGGGCGATGAGGTGGTTTGGACAAAGGTACAATTAGGGACTCATAGAGAGACATTGGCTGGGAGAGAGAGAGGGGGCTGGGACCTCTTCGAGCCTCCATAGAATCCTTATAGGGAAACGCTGGGGGTGGGGGGTATTGTCATAGAGACAGATAGGGACCCTTAGAGAAACATTGGGGGGGTTTGCGATCCATAGGCGCTGGAGGATGGGGTCTGGGACACCTTAGAGACCTCAACGGGACTCCGTAGGGACATACAGGGGGGATAATGGACATGGAGACGCGTAGGGACCCATAGTGAGACACTGGGGGGGCTGCAACCCAGAGATACCCCACAGAAACTCTATAGGGACACATTGAGGGGGATGGATATAGAGACACATATGGACCCATAGGGAGACATTGGGGGATGCTGGTACCCCTTACCCCATAGAAACTTCATAGGGACACACTGGGTGAGGGGGTTGGACGTAGAGATACTTAGGGACCCATAGAGAGGCACTGTGGGGGGCTGGAACTCGTTAGAGACCCCATAGAAACTCCATAGGGACACACTGTGGAGGGGTGTGGACATAAAGACACATAGGGGCCCATAGAAGGACACTGGGAGGGGCTGGGACCCTTAGAGACCCTATAGAAACTCCATAGGTACACACTGGGGGAGGGGGTATGGATATAGAGACACATAGGGACCCGCAGAAAGACATTGGGGGGTTGTGACCCGCAGAGCCCCCATAGAAACTCCATAGGTGCACACTGTGTGGGGGTGTATGGACATAGAGACACATAGGGACCCATGGAGAGACATTGTGAGGGGGCTGGGACCTATAGAGCCCCCGTAGAAACTCCATAGGGACACACTGGGTAGGGGTATTGACATAGAGACGCATAGGGACCTGTAAAGAGACACTGGGGGGTGTTGGGACACCTTAGAGACCCCATGGAAACTCCATAGGGACACACTGGGGTGGTATATGAACATAGAGAAACATAGGGAGCAATAGAAGGGCATGGGGGGGCTGGGACCCACAGAGACCTCATAGACACTCCTTAGGGACACTCGGGGGGGGGGGTGTGTGAACATAGAGACACATAGGGACCCATAGAGTAACATTGGGGGGGGTCTGCGATCCATAGAGACCCCATAGAAACTCCATATGGAGACGCTGGGTGGGGGTATTGACAAAGAGACACATAGGGACCCGTAGAGAGACCCTGGGGGGGGCTGCGACCCAGAGATACCCCATAGTACCTCCATAGGGACGCACTTGGGAGAAGGGATATAGAGACACATAGGGAGCCATAGAGAGACATTGGGGGGGGGGGTCTGGGACCCATAGAGACCCTGTAAAAACTACATAGGGACGCGTGGGGGGGGGGGTAGTGTCATAGAGTCACTCAGGGACCCCATGGGGAGGCACTGGGGGGTGTGCGATCAATAGTGTTCCCATAGAAACTGCATAGGGACGCAGTTGGGAGGGGGGTGTTGTCATAGAGACACATAGGGGACCCATAGGGAGACACTGGGGGGGGGCTGGGACCCGTAGTGACGCCATAGAAAGTCGATAGGGATACACTGAGGGGGGGGTGTTGTCATAGAGACACATAGGGGACCCATAGAGAGACATTGGGAGGGCTGGGACCCCTTAGAGACCCCATAGAAACTCCATAGGGACACCCTGGGGGGTTGTTTGGGCATAGGGACCCGGGAAAATAATTTCTCATCACGTTCTTCTCTTTTGCTTTTTATTTTCTGCCCGTGTTTTTATTTATTTCTTTTTCATTCATTCTTTTCTTCGGCTGCCCCTGCTCTTTAGTCTCTTTTAGTAATTTTTCTCGTAGGTGTCCCATAGCGACCCAGAGAAAGTCCTAGAGCCCCACAGACCCTATAGACATCCCCTGGAGAGGCACAGCAATGGACAGAGCCTCGGAGAGACTCGGTAGTGATCCCATGGTGATGGGTCTGGGCTGGGGGCGGGCCCAAGGCGGGATAATGAAGTCCTGGGGCTGTAGTCTGTGCTGTGGGAGGGGCCAATTTAGGAGTGTGGGCGCGGTCTAGGCTGTGGGTGGGTGCTGGAGTGGAGGCAGGATTGGGGGGGCCGGTGTGCGGGTGGGGCTGGGGCCCCCCCTTTTTTTCGGGGTGCGTGTACCGGTGTGAGTGCCGATTATTAAAGCAGTGAAGTAACGAGCTGCTCCTTGGAGCAGTTTCTCTTCGATTTTGCTGAGGTTTTGGTTTTAGTTTTTGTTTCTTTTTGCTTCGGGGTGGGGGGCGGAATGAAAACGGGGGTGTGGGGAATCTGGGGACGGATGGTGTCGTTTGGGGCACCCCAGGATCGCCGGATGAGCCCTGGTGCCCCCAAAATACTCCAAAACCCAGAGGATGGGTCTGCAAGGGTTGGGGCGGGGGGGGGGCGTTGGTGGGAGGGGATACCCCCGCGACACTGGATAGAGCCGGTGGGGGGGGAGCGGTGTAGCGCCGGGCGCCGCTCGCTGCTGCCATCCTGTGTTCAGAGTTCGGTACTGCAGGTGGTGGTGGTGTGGGAGGGGGTGGTGTGGCGCCGGGCGCCGCTGGCTGCTGCCATCTGTGTCCAGAGCTCGGTACTGCAGCCCGGGCTCCGCGCATGAGCCGTGGGGCCCTCTTTGTTCCCGCGGCTGTCCCCGGAAGTGGCCGGTGTCACGCGGTGGTTGCCGGCTTCCGGTGAGCAATGGCCGCCGCGGCTCTGCGCTCGGGTGCGGGCGGGCGCGCGGGGTGCTCGTGGCCGCAGCCCGGTGTTGGCGCAGCGGCTCCGGTCCCTCCGGCACGGCGTTTCGGTGCAGCATGGCGGCGGGCAGTTTCCGGGTCCCGGTACCGGCAGCGGCGACAGCAGGTGAGATCGGAGCCCCCCGGGGGTCCGGGGTTACCGGGGAGGCGAGCGAGCCCGCCCGCCCGCCCGTCCGTCCGTCCGTCCGTCCGTCCCTCGGGTGGGCGCAGGGGGGTGTCTCCTGCCCGCTGCCGCCCGGCGCGGGAAGCTTCAGAGCGCCCGGAGCGTCAGGGTTGCGGTCTGCCGGGGACGAGCCGAGTGAGGGGCCCCGAGTGCGCTTGCTTCTGCCTTAATGTCCCTCGCTGAATCTCAGGCGCCTCGGAGGTTCCTGCCCGGCACCCTGCGCCCTGGCACTGTGCTTGTCTCTCTCCTTTTGCCCTGGTTTCAGCTGTAGCAGAGTTGAATCTTTTCCTAGGATCTGGTGCAGGGCTGTGTTTCGCCTTTACTCTGAGAATAACGCTGGTAACGCACCGATGTTTCAGTGGTTGCTCGGTCCCGCTTACCCTGGTCAAGGACTTGTCACTTCCTTGTGCTGTGCCAGTGAGGAGGGGCAGAGGAAGCCGGGAGGGAGCAGAGAGAGGATACTGGACCTGGGCCGGCGGAAGGCGCATTCCATACTACAGTGCTACAGCACTGCGAGGAGTTCCTCGTAGAGTCCTTAATTCACACTGTATCTCCATTGGTAGGGAAAGGGGTGAAGACGGAAATACCCGTTTAGAAACCAGCCAAGGAATTCCCTGTTTATTTTCTCTGATCTAAAATGGCAGTTAGTTTGGCAATGAGACTGTTCGCTGTCGCTTTAAGATGCCAAAAGGTCTGGAGGCCGAAATTCTCTGTCCCTGAAATGAGTGAGGTCTGCAGCAGCAGCAGCGGGGGCAGGGCTAATTGCCCTCCTTTTGTTCTGCAAATAGACATTGCTGTGTTGTGCCCTGGGGGAGCCCAGGTCATCCCAGCTTTTCTGGTGAGACAGTCAGGGAGGCTTTCAGTTGCTGCTGCTGCTCTCCTGGTTTCCCCCGGTTTGAATGCCTGCCTTGCTCCAATAGAGTCTTTAGGTTTCTTCAGAAAGGCTTAGTATTCTTGATGCAGAGACAGCGTTGTGAGGGAGCCGATGGGGATCTCGACCTGTGTTGCAAGGTGCTTGTAGCAAGAGTCTCATGGAGTTGCCAGACTGGGTGGCCTTAGGGCTTCTCTAGTTTATGCCAAGTCATTTCAAGTCTCAGTGTGTTGAGAAGGGGCAGAGCCTTTATTTGCTCTGCTGCTGATTTGCCCTGGCCATCCAGCTAAAGGCTTTAGTTGTGGGAGCAGTTGGCCTAAGGCTTGCTCATGGAATTTTCTGCCATCTAAAAATTATGCCTTTTAGGAATGAAACGGAGTTTCTCTCATGAAAGCTTTACAAATGCCCTTTAAATCCTAGTGCTCTTAATGGGTGAGACACCTGTGGATGGCCCAGTGTGCAGCCTACGCGTCCAGCACCCTACAGGACAAAATATGCGTGAGCTTACTGGTCCCCGCGTGGGGCTGAAGATGAGAGCAGTGTTACAGGAGGTTATTTGAGGATGAATTGAAAACATTCCAGGTCTTGTTTCTGGGGAAGTCTCTCGTTTCCAGATTGTCCTGGTGCACTGTGGGCAGGCTCCTGGCTGTGTGTTGTTTGTGCAGGTGTCCATCAGGCCCCTTCCTCTTCTTTCTTTCTTTATGTCCTTTTAGGGTTCGATTTCATAACTTTCTGGCAGGCATGTGGTACCCCAACTTGCTGTTTAACTACAGCAGCAGTTTGCAGTGGCTTAGTTTTGTACCTTGTATAAAGATAGCATTCTTCTGAACGGCAGGGCGTGTCTGTCGCCCAAAGGTGATATTGTCTTTAAGCACAGAGTGTGCCTGTTTAAGTCATGGTATTTCACACCCTTCTTTTCTTGCAGCTTTGTGCCCAGGCAGGTGTGTGACCTACACTGCTGTTCAGGCTTCCCACAGCTACAAACCCGATCAGCGGCATTACTTGAAGCAGTTCCGCAAGCCTGGTGTTAACAGTCCTCGCAAGGTCGGTATGTATCAGGAGGTGATGGAATACTTCCATGTGGTTGCGGTACCGTGGCAAGCGTCCTTTAGTACTTAAGTTCTCCACAGCAGTAGAGCAGAGTGTCTCAAACCAGTTCTTAAGGCTCCTGAGTTATGAGAGCTCCTCAGTAATTCGGCTAGGGAAAGAAGTCTGCCTTTCACAGGAGTGATTTTGGTCTCAAATGTACGGTGTTATTTCTCCCATCTCTGAACCACCTTGCAATTCAGCTATGTTAGTTGTGTTCAATTCTTCCTCTTCTTTAAGAGAAAAGCAGGGGGGAAGCAAGCAGCGGTCGCCCAGTCCTTACTGCCTCACCTGCCGATCCAAAGTGAACAGGTCTCTTCTTTTTTTGTCACTGGAGCAGTAAAGAGTAGTCTTCTCCCAAATCACATTGAGAGGTTGGATTCTCACATCATGAATGTGCCTTGCAGCTCCACCCGTCAAGTTTGGGGAGGAGGCTGCAGAGTCCAGTTTGGGGCGTTTTCTCAGAGTGGGTGAGAAACAAAACTCCGTTTTTTCTGCTGTGTATTCAGCATTCCTGTTTTTCCCCTTTTTAGCCTGCTGCTCAAGTCCTCTGTGATGAAGATTGTCCTTCGATGATCAGTCCAGGCAGGCCTCGTGAGTGGTTCTGTTTCTTACACATGTCTTAGAAGATTGGAAGCGTTCACATGAAAGCACAGCTCTGGTCTGTTTTACGTCCTTCACTGAGGTGACTCTCTGTTACTGTTGTAGCTCAAGCACAGGCCCTCGCTTGAGGGCAGGAGAGGCCTGGCGTGAGACTGCTATCTCTTTGGAACAGGCAAGTGCAGCGTTGAGGAGCTTTAGAGGAGGCAGTGGCTTGGTATAGAACACACGGAGCTAGATGGCTGGGGTGGTGGTGATAACTGTTAGCACAGGGGGTTCGCCTTGCTTTGTTTCTGGCAGGTGACAAAGAGGAACTTGGCAATGGCCGCAACACTGCTGGTGTCCGATGGAGGAGTTCTGAACACTGAGGCTGTCTCGAGACTCCTGGCGCTATGGAAGCTGAGGAGAGGGACTCTTTTTGGGGGCTGGGGTGTGGGAGATGAGTTCAGGATAGCAGGAAAGGGTTGAAAATGTAATATAGGGCTGAGGGAAAGGCAGTGTGTTATATTGTAGAGTGAGCTCACTGTGAGCAGGGCAGCTCCAGCTTGGATGCTTTATGGACTGCATGCGATCCATGTTCTATATTGGTGCTTCCTCAGGTCCTGATGTCTTCATATCTCCTTGAGCTGAAGGGGTTTAAGCCTGCTTCGCAGGTCCTGTCTTCTGAGTGCCGACCACTCGTGTGGGTCACCCAAGTGCCTGTTTGGCATTCCTTTTCCAGCTTTACAAGTGTAAAGCACGCTATGGCTTTTGTCACAGGCTCATCAGCTCATTAGAATTTTGGAGCATGGTTCCAGGCTGCCCTGGGAGCTCCTTTCTCTCGGCATCCATGTATATCCTGGGTAGGATTTCGCCCCTGCATCTTCATGCTTGTAGGTCTTGAAGAGTACTCAAGCTTCTGCCCTTGGGGCCTGGCCCTTCATAAACCTAATGCTAACACCTAACCCCCTAACCCTAACCCCCTAACCCTAACCCCCTAACCCTAACCCCCTAACCCTAACTGTATCCTTAACGCTAACCCACCTAGATCTAACCCTAACGATAACCCGTAGAGACTCCATAGAAACTCTTTAGGGACACGTTTGGGAGGTGGGGTGGTTTGGACATAGATATATTTAGGGACCCATAGAGAGACCCTGGGGGGGCTGGGACCCCTTCGAGCCGCCATAGAATCCTTATAGGAAAAAATGGGGGTGGGGGGTATGGACATAGAGACACATAGGGACCTGTAGAGAAACAAAGGGGGGGGTCTGCGATCCATAGAGACCCCATAGAAACTCCATAGGGACACACTGTGGAGGGGTGTGGACATAGAGACACATAGGGGCCCATAGAAGGACACTGGGAGGGGCTGGGACCCTTAGAGACCCTATAGAAACTCCATAGGTACACACTGGGGGAGGGGGTATGGATATAGAGACACATAGGGACCCGCAGAAAGACATTGGGGGGGTTGTGACCCGCAGAGCCCCCATAGAAACTCCATAGGTGCACACTGTGTGGGGGTGTATGGACATAGAGACACATAGGGACCCATGGAGAGACATTGTGAGGGGGCTGGGACCTATAGAGCCCCCGTAGAAACTCCATAGGGACACACTGGGTAGGGGTATTGACATAGAGACGCATAGGGACCTGTAAAGAGACACTGGGGGGTGTTGGGACACCTTAGAGACCCCATGGAAACTCCATAGGGACACACTGGGGTGGTATATGAACATAGAGAAACATAGGGAGCAATAGAAGGGCATGGGGGGGCTGGGACCCACAGAGACCTCATAGACACTCCTTAGGGACACTCGGGGGGGGGGGTGTGTGAACATAGAGACACATAGGGACCCATAGAGTAACATTGGGGGGGGTCTGCGATCCATAGAGACCCCATAGAAACTCCATATGGAGACGCTGGGTGGGGGTATTGACAAAGAGACACATAGGGACCCGTAGAGAGACCCTGGGGGGGGCTGCGACCCAGAGATACCCCATAGTACCTCCATAGGGACGCACTTGGGAGAAGGGATATAGAGACACATAGGGAGCCATAGAGAGACATTGGGGGGGGGGGGTCTGGGACCCATAGAGACCCTGTAAAAACTACATAGGGACGCGTGGGGGGGGGGGTAGTGTCATAGAGTCACTCAGGGACCCCATGGGGAGGCACTGGGGGGTCTGCGATCCATAGTGTTCCCATAGAAACTGCATAGGGACGCAGTTGGGAGGGGGGTGTTGTCATAGAGACACATAGGGGACCCATAGGGAGACACTGGGGGGGGGCTGGGACCCGTAGTGACGCCATAGAAAGTCGATAGGGATACACTGAGGGGGGGGTGTTGTCATAGAGACACATAGGGGACCCATAGAGAGACATTGGGAGGGCTGGGACCCCTTAGAGACCCCATAGAAACTCCATAGGGACACACTGTGGAGGGGTGTGGACATAGAGACACATAGGGGCCCATAGAAGGACACTGGGAGGGGCTGGGACCCTTAGAGACCCTATAGAAACTCCATAGGTACACACTGGGGGAGGGGGTATGGATATAGAGACACATAGGGACCCGCAGAAAGACATTGGGGGGGTTGTGACCCGCAGAGCCCCCATAGAAACTCCATAGGTGCACACTGTGTGGGGGTGTATGGACATAGAGACACATAGGGACCCATGGAGAGACATTGTGAGGGGGCTGGGACCTATAGAGCCCCCGTAGAAACTCCATAGGGACACACTGGGTAGGGGTATTGACATAGAGACGCATAGGGACCTGTAAAGAGACACTGGGGGGTGTTGGGACACCTTAGAGACCCCATGGAAACTCCATAGGGACACACTGGGGTGGTATATGAACATAGAGAAACATAGGGAGCAATAGAAGGGCATGGGGGGGCTGGGACCCACAGAGACCTCATAGACACTCCTTAGGGACACTCGGGGGGGGGGGTGTGTGAACATAGAGACACATAGGGACCCATAGAGTAACATTGGGGGGGGTCTGCGATCCATAGAGACCCCATAGAAACTCCATATGGAGACGCTGGGTGGGGGTATTGACAAAGAGACACATAGGGACCCGTAGAGAGACCCTGGGGGGGGCTGCGACCCAGAGATACCCCATAGTACCTCCATAGGGACGCACTTGGGAGAAGGGATATAGAGACACATAGGGAGCCATAGAGAGACATTGGGGGGGGGGGGTCTGGGACCCATAGAGACCCTGTAAAAACTACATAGGGACGCGTGGGGGGGGGGGGTAGTGTCATAGAGTCACTCAGGGACCCATGGGGAGGCACTGGGGGGTCTGCGATCCATAGTGTTCCCATAGAAACTGCATAGGGACGCAGTTGGGAGGGGGGTGTTGTCATAGAGACACATAGGGGACCCATAGGGAGACACTGGGGGGGGGCTGGGACCCGTAGTGACGCCATAGAAAGTCGATAGGGATACACTGAGGGGGGGGGTGTTGTCATAGAGACACATAGGGGACCCATAGAGAGACATTGGGAGGGCTGGGACCCCTTAGAGACCCCATAGAAACTCCATAGGGACACCCTGGGGGGTTGTTTGGGCATAGGGACCCGGAAAATAATTTCTCATCACGTTCTTCTCTTTTGCTTTTTATTTTCTGCCCGTGTTTTTATTTATTTCTTTTTCATTCATTCTTTTTTCTTCGGCTGCCCCTGCTCTTTAGTCTCTTTTAGTAATTTTTCTCGTAGGTGTCCCATAGCGACCCAGAGAAAGTCCTAGAGCCCCACAGACCCTATAGACATCCCCTGGAGAGGCACAGCAATGGACAGAGCCTCGGAGAGACTCGGTAGTGATCCCATGGTGATGGGTCTGGGCTGGGGGCGTGCCCAAGGCGGGATAATGAAGTCCTGGGGCTGTAGTCTGTGCTGTGGGAGGGGCCAATTTAGGAGTGTGGGCGCGGTCTAGGCTGTGGGTGGGTGCTGGAGTGGAGGCAGGATTGGGGGGGCCGGTGTGCGGGTGGGGCTGGGGCCCCCCTTTTTTTCGGGGTGCGTGTACCGGTGTGAGTGCCGATTATTAAAGCAGTGAAGTAACGAGCTGCTCCTTGGAGCAGTTTCTCTTCGATTTTGCTGAGGTTTTGGTTTTAGTTTTTGTTTCTTTTTGCTTCGGGGTGGGGGGCGGAATGAAAACGGGGGTGTGGGGAATCTGGGGACGGATGGTGTCGTTTGGGGCACCCCAGTATCGCCGGATGAGCCCTGGTGCCCCCAAAATACTCCAAAACCCAGAGGATGGGTCTGCAAGGGTTGGGGCGGGGGGGGGCGTTGGTGGGAGGGGATACCCCCGCGACACTGGATAGAGCCGGTGGGGGGGGAGCGGTGTAGCGCCGGGCGCCGCTCGCTGCTGCCATCCTGTGTTCAGAGTTCGGTACTGCAGGTGGTGGTGGTGTGGGAGGGGGCGGTGTGGCGCCGGGCGCCGCTGGCTGCTGCCATCTGTGTCCAGAGCTCGGTACTGCAGCCCGGGCTCCGCGCATGAGCCGTGGGGCCCTCTTTGTTCCCGCGGCTGTCCCCGGAAGTGGCCGGTGTCACGCGGTGGTTGCCGGCTTCCGGTGAGCAATGGCCGCCGCGGCTCTGCGCTCGGGTGCGGGCGGGCGCGCGGGGTGCTCGTGGCCGCAGCCCGGTGTTGGCGCAGCGGCTCCGGTCCCTCCGGCACGGCGTTTCGGTGCAGCATGGCGGCGGGCAGTTTCCGGGTCCCGGTACCGGCAGCGGCGACAGCAGGTGAGATCCGAGCCCCCCGGGGGTCCGGGGTTACCGGGGAGGCGAGCGAGCCCGCCCGCCCGCCCGTCCGTCCGTCCGTCCCTCGGGTGGGCGCAGGGGGGTGTCTCCTGCCCGCTGCCGCCCGGCGCGGGAAGCTTCAGAGCGCCCGGAGCGTCAGGGTTGCGGTCTGCCGGGGACGAGCCGGGTGAGGGGCCCCGAGTGCGCTTGCTTCTGCCTTAATGTCCCTCGCTGAATCTCAGGCGCCTCGGAGGTTCCTGCCCGGCACCCTGCGCCCTGGCACTGTGCTTGTCTCTCTCCTTTTGCCCTGGTTTCAGCTGTAGCAGAGTTGAATCTTTTCCTAGGATCTGGTGCAGGGCTGTGTTTCGCCTTTACTCTGAGAATAACGCTGGTAACGCACCGATGTTTCAGTGGTTGCTCGGTCCCGCTTACCCTGGTCAAGGACTTGTCACTTCCTTGTGCTGTGCCAGTGAGGAGGGGCAGAGGAAGCCGGGAGGGAGCAGAGAGAGGATACTGGACCTGGGCCGGCGGAAGGCGCATTCCATACTACAGTGCTACAGCACTGCGAGGAGTTCCTCGTAGAGTCCTTAATTCACACTGTATCTCCATTGGTAGGGAAAGGGGTGAAGACGGAAATACCCGTTTAGAAACCAGCCAAGGAATTCCCTGTTTATTTTCTCTGATCTAAAATGGCAGTTAGTTTGGCAATGAGACTGTTCGCTGTCGCTTTAAGATGCCAAAAGGTCTGGAGGCTGAAATTCTCTGTCCCTGAAATGAGTGAGGTCTGCAGCAGCAGCAGCAGCGGGGGCAGGGCTAATTGCCCTCCTTTTGTTCTGCAAATAGACATTGCTGTGTTGTGCCCTGGGGGAGCCCAGGTCATCCCAGCTTTTCTGGTGAGACGGTCAGGGAGGCTTTCAGTTGCTGCTGCTGCTCTCCTGGTTTCCCCCGGTTTGAATGCCTGCCTTGCTCCAATAGAGTCTTTAGGTTTCTTCAGAAAGGCTTAGTATTCTTGATGCAGAGACAGCGTTGTGAGGGAGCCGATGGGGATCTCGACCTGTGTTGCAAGGTGCTTGTAGCAAGAGTCTCATGGAGTTGCCAGACTGGGTGGCCTTAGGGCTTCTCTAGTTTATGCCAAGTCATTTCAAGTCTCAGTGTGTTGAGAAGGGGCAGAGCCTTTATTTGCTCTGCTGCTGATTTGCCCTGGCCATCCAGCTAAAGGCTTTAGTTGTGGGAGCAGTTGGCCTAAGGCTTGCTCATGGAATTTTCTGCCATCTAAAAATTATGCCTTTTAGGAATGAAACGGAGTTTCTCTCATGAAAGCTTTACAAATGCCCTTTAAATCCTAGTGCTCTTAATGGGTGAGACACCTGTGGATGGCCCAGTGTGCAGCCTACGCGTCCAGCACCCTACAGGACAAAATATGCGTGAGCTTACTGGTCCCCGCGTGGGGCTGAAGATGAGAGCAGTGTTACAGGAGGTTATTTGAGGATGAATTGAAAACGTTCCAGGTCTTGTTTCTGGGGAAGTCTCTCGTTTCCAGATTGTCCTGGTGCACTGTGGGCAGGCTCCTGGCTGTGTGTTGTTTGTGCAGGTGTCCATCAGGCCCCTTCCTCTTCTTTCTTTCTTTATGTCCTTTTAGGGTTCGATTTCATAACTTTCTGGCAGGCATGTGGTACCCCAACTTGCTGTTTAACTACAGCAGCAGTTTGCAGTGGCTTAGTTTTGTACCTTGTATAAAGATAGCATTCTTCTGAACGGCAGGGCGTGTCTGTCGCCCAAAGGTGATATTGTCTTTAAGCACAGAGTGTGCCTGTTTAAGTCATGGTATTTCACACCCTTCTTTTCTTGCAGCTTTGTGCCCAGGCAGGTGTGTGACCTACACTGCTGTTCAGGCTTCCCACAGCTACAAACCCGATCAGCGGCATTACTTGAAGCAGTTCCGCAAGCCTGGTGTTAACAGTCCTCGCAAGGTCGGTATGTATCAGGAGGTGATGGAATACTTCCATGTGGTTGCGGTACCGTGGCAAGCGTCCTTTAGTACTTAAGTTCTCCACAGCAGTAGAGCAGAGTGTCTCAAACCAGTTCTTAAGGCTCCTGAGTTATGAGAGCTCCTCAGTAATTCGGCTAGGGAAAGAAGTCTGCCTTTCACAGGAGTGATTTTGGTCTCAAATGTACGGTGTTATTTCTCCCATCTCTGAACCACCTTGCAATTCAGCTATGTTAGTTGTGTTCAATTCTTCCTCTTCTTTAAGAGAAAAGCAGGGGGGAAGCAAGCAACGGTCGCCCAGTCCTTACTGCCTCACCTGCCGATCCAAAGTGAACAGGTCTCTTCTTTTTTTGTCACTGGAGCAGTAAAGAGTAGTCTTCTCCCAAATCACATTGAGAGGTTGGATTCTCACATCATGAATGTGCCTTGCAGCTCCACCCGTCAAGTTTGGGGAGGAGGCTGCAGAGTCCAGTTTGGGGCGTTTTCTCAGAGTGGGTGAGAAACAAAACTCCGTTTTTCTGCTGTGTATTCAGCATTCCTGTTTTTCCCCTTTTTAGCCTGCTGCTCAAGTCCTCTGTGATGAAGATTGTCCTTCGATGATCAGTCCAAGCAGGCCTCGTGAGTGGTTCTGTTTCTTACACATGTCTTAGAAGATTGGAAGCGTTCACATGAAAGCACAGCTCTGGTCTGTTTTACGTCCTTCACTGAGGTGACTCTCTGTTACTGTTGTAGCTCAAGCACAGGCCCTCGCTTGAGGGCAGGAGAGGCCTGGCGTGAGACTGCTATCTCTTTGGAACAGGCAAGTGCAGCGTTGAGGAGCTTTAGAGGAGGCAGTGGCTTGGTATAGAACACACGGAGCTAGATGGCTGGGGTGGTGGTGATAACTGTTAGCACAGGGGGTTCGCCTTGCTTTGTTTCTGGCAGGTGACAAAGAGGAACTTGGCAATGGCCGCAACACTGCTGGTGTCCGATGGAGGAGTTCTGAACACTGAGGCTGTCTCGAGACTCCTGGCGCTATGGAAGCTGAGGAGAGGGACTCTTTTTGGGGGCTGGGGTGTGGGAGATGAGTTCAGGATAGCAGGAAAGGGTTGAAAATGTAATACAGGGCTGAGGGAAAGGCAGTGTGTTATATTGTAGAGTGAGCTCACTGTGAGCAGGGCAGCTCCAGCTTGGATGCTTTATGGACTGCATGCGATCCATGTTCTATATTGGTGCTTCCTCAGGTCCTGATGTCTTCATATCTCCTTGAGCTGAAGGGGTTTAAGCCTGCTTCGCAGGTCCTGTCTTCTGAGTGCCGACCACTCGTGTGGGTCACCCAAGTGCCTGTTTGGCATTCCTTTTCCAGCTTTACAAGTGTAAAGCACGCTATGGCTTTTGTCACAGGCTCATCAGCTCATTAGAATTTTGGAGCATGGTTCCAGGCTGCCCTGGGAGCTCCTTTCTCTCGGCATCCATGTATATCCTGGGTAGGATTTCGCCCCTGCATCTTCATGCTTGTAGGTCTTGAAGAGTACTCAAGCTTCTGCCCTTGGGGCCTGGCCCTTCATAAACCTAATGCTAACACCTAACCCCCTAACCCTAACCCCCTAACCCTAACCCCCCTAACCCTAACCCCCTAAACCCTAACTGTATCCTTAACGCTAACCCACCTAGATCTAACCCTAACGATAACCCGTAGAGACTCCATAGAAACTCTTTAGGGACACGTTTGGGAGGTGGGGTGGTTTGGACATAGATATATTTAGGGACCCATAGAGAGACCCTGGGGGGGGCTGGGACCCCTTCGAGCCGCCATAGAATCCTTATAGGAAAAAAATGGGGGTGGGGGGTATGGACATAGAGACACATAGGGACCTGTAGAGAAACAATGGGGGGGGTCTGCGATCCATAGAGACCCCATAGAAACTCCATAGGGACACACTGTGGAGGGGTGTGGACATAGAGACACATAGGGGCCCATAGAAGGACACTGGGAGGGGCTGGGACCCTTAGAGACCCTATAGAAACTCCATAGGTACACACTGGGGGAGGGGGTATGGATATAGAGACACATAGGGACCCGCAGAAAGACATTGGGGGGGTTGTGACCCGCAGAGCCCCCATAGAAACTCCATAGGTGCACACTGTGTGGGGGTGTATGGACATAGAGACACATAGGGACCCATGGAGAGACATTGTGAGGGGGCTGGGACCTATAGAGCCCCCGTAGAAACTCCATAGGGACACACTGGGTAGGGGTATTGACATAGAGACGCATAGGGACCTTTAAAGAGACACTGGGGGGTGTTGGGACACCTTAGAGACCCCATGGAAACTCCATAGGGACACACTGGGGTGGTATATGAACATAGAGAAACATAGGGAGCAATAGAAGGGCATGGGGGGGCTGGGACCCACAGAGACCTCATAGACACTCCTTAGGGACACTCGGGGGGGGGGGGGTGTGAACATAGAGACACATAGGGACCCATAGAGTAACATTGGGGGGGGTCTGCGATCCATAGAGACCCCATAGAAACTCCATATGGAGACGCTGGGTGGGGGTATTGACAAAGAGACACATAGGGACCCGTAGAGAGACGCTGGGGGGGGCTGCGACCCAGAGATACCCCATAGTACCTCCATAGGGACGCACTTGGGAGAAGGGATATAGAGACACATAGGGAGCCATAGAGAGACATTGGGGGGGGGGGGGTCTGGGACCCATAGAGACCCTGTAAAAACTACATAGGGACGCGTGGGGGGGGGGGGTAGTGTCATAGAGTCACTCAGGGACCCCATGGGGAGGCACTGGGGGGTCTGCGATCCATAGTGTTCCCATAGAAACTGCATAGGGACGCAGTTGGGAGGGGGGTGTTGTCATAGAGACACATAGGGGACCCATAGGGAGACACTGGGGGGGGGCTGGGACCCGTAGTGACGCCATAGAAAGTCGATAGGGATACACTGAGGGGGGGGTGTTGTCATAGAGACACATAGGGGACCCATAGAGAGACATTGGGAGGGCTGGGACCCCTTAGAGACCCCATAGAAACTCCATAGGGACACACTGTGGAGGGGTGTGGACATAGAGACACATAGGGGCCCATGGAAGGACACTGGGAGGGGCTGGGACCCTTAGAGACCCTATAGAAACTCCATAGGTACACACTGGGGGAGGGGGTATGGATATAGAGACACATAGGGACCCGCAGAAAGACATTGGGGGGGTTGTGACCCGCAGAGCCCCCATAGAAACTCCATAGGTGCACACTGTGTGGGGGTGTATGGACATAGAGACACATAGGGACCCATGGAGAGACATTGTGAGGGGGCTGGGACCTATAGAGCCCCCGTAGAAACTCCATAGGGACACACTGGGTAGGGGTATTGACATAGAGACGCATAGGGACCTGTAAAGAGACACTGGGGGGTGTTGGGACACCTTAGAGACCCCATGGAAACTCCATAGGGACACACTGGGGTGGTATATGAACATAGAGAAACATAGGGAGCAATAGAAGGGCATGGGGGGGCTGGGACCCACAGAGACCTCATAGACACTCCTTAGGGACACTCGGGGGGGGGGGGTGTGGACATAGAGACACATAGGGACCCATAGAGTAACACTGGGGGGGTCTGCGATCCATAGAGACCCCATAGAAACTCCATATGGAGACGCTGGGTGGGGGTATTGACAAAGAGACACATAGGGACCCGTAGAGAGACCCTGGGGGGGGCTGCGACCCAGAGATACCCCATAGTACCTCCATAGGGACGCACTTGGGAGAAGGGATATAGAGACACATAGGGAGCCATAGAGAGACATTGGGGGGGGCGGTCTGGGACCCATAGAGACCCTGTAAAAACTACATAGGGACGCGTGGGGGGGGGGGTAGTGTCATAGAGTCACTCAGGGACCCATGGGGAGGCACTGGGGGGTCTGCGATCCATAGTGTTCCCATAGAAACTGCATAGGGACGCAGTTGGGAGGGGGGTGTTGTCATAGAGACACATAGGGGACCCATAGGGAGACACTGGGGGGGGGCTGGGACCCGTAGTGACGCCATAGAAAGTCGATAGGGATACACTGAGGGGGGGGGTGTTGTCGTAGAGACACATAGGGGACCCATAGAGAGACATTGGGAGGGCTGGGACCCCTTCGAGACCCCATAGAAACTCCATAGGGACACCCTGGGGGGTTGTTTGGGCATAGGGACCCAGGAAAATAATTTCTCATCACGTTCTTCTCTTTTGCTTTTTATTTTCTGCCCGTGTTTTTATTTATTTCTTTTTCATTCATTCTTTTCTTCGGCTGCCCCTGCTCTTTAGTCTCTTTTAGTAATTTTTCTCGTAGGTGTCCCATAGCGACCCAGAGAAAGTCCTAGAGCCCCACAGACCCTATAGACATCCCCTGGAGAGGCACAGCAATGGACAGAGCCTCGGAGAGACTCGGTAGTGATCCCATGGTGATGGGTCTGGGCTGGGGGCGGGCCCAAGGCGGGATAATGAAGTCCTGGGGCTGTAGTCTGTGCTGTGGGAGGGGCCAATTTAGGAGTGTGGGCGCGGTCTAGGCTGTGGGTGGGTGCTGGAGTGGAGGCAGGATTGGGGGGGCCGGTGTGCGGGTGGGGCTGGGGCCCCCCCTTTTTTCGGGGTGCGTGTACCGGTGTGAGTGCCGATTATTAAAGCAGTGAAGTAACGAGCTGCTCCTTGGAGCAGTTTCTCTTCGATTTTGCTGAGGTTTTGGTTTTAGTTTTTGTTTCTTTTTGCTTCGGGGTGGGGGGCGGAATGAAAACGGGGGTGTGGGGAATCTGGGGACGGATGGTGTCGTTTGGGGCACCCCAGTATCGCCGGATGAGCCCTGGTGCCCCCAAAATACTCCAAAACCCAGAGGATGGGTCTGCAAGGGTTGGGGCGGGGGGGGGGCGTTGGTGGGAGGGGATACCCCCGCGACACTGGATAGAGCCGGTGGGGGGGGGAACGGTGTAGCGCCGGGCGCCGCTCGCTGCTGCCATCCTGTGTTCAGAGTTCGGTACTGCAGGTGGTGGTGGTGTGGGAGGGGGCGGTGTGGCGCCGGGCGCCGCTGGCTGCTGCCATCTGTGTCCAGAGCTCGGTACTGCAGCCCGGGCTCCGCGCATGAGCCGTGGGGCCCTCTTTGTTCCCGCGGCTGTCCCCGGAAGTGGCCGGTGTCACGCGGTGGTTGCCGGCTTCCGGTGAGCAATGGCCGCCGCGGCTCTGCGCTCGGGTGCGGGCGGGCGCGCGCGCGGGGTGCTCGTGGCCGCAGCCCGGTGTTGGCGCAGCGGCTCCGGTCCCTCCGGCACGGCGTTTCGGTGCAGCATGGCGGCGGGCAGTTTCCGGGTCCCGGTACCGGCAGCGGCGACAGCAGGTGAGATCCGAGCCCCCCGGGGGTCCGGGGTTACCGGGGAGGCGAGCGAGCCCGCCCGCCCGCCCGTCCGTCCGTCCGTCCCTCGGGTGGGCGCAGGGGGGTGTCTCCTGCCCGCTGCCGCCCGGCGCGGGAAGCTTCAGAGCGCCCGGAGCGTCAGGGTTGCGGTCTGCCGGGGACGAGCCGGGTGAGGGGCCCCGAGTGCGCTTGCTTCTGCCTTAATGTCCCTCGCTGAATCTCAGGCGCCTCGGAGGTTCCTGCCCGGCACCCTGCGCCCTGGCACTGTGCTTGTCTCTCTCCTTTTGCCCTGGTTTCAGCTGTAGCAGAGTTGAATCTTTTCCTAGGATCTGGTGCAGGGCTGTGTTTCGCCTTTACTCTGAGAATAACGCTGGTAACGCACCGATGTTTCAGTGGTTGCTCGGTCCCGCTTACCCTGGTCAAGGACTTGTCACTTCCTTGTGCTGTGCCAGTGAGGAGGGGCAGAGGAAGCCGGGAGGGAGCAGAGAGAGGATACTGGACCTGGGCCGGCGGAAGGCGCATTCCATACTACAGTGCTACAGCACTGCGAGGAGTTCCTCGTAGAGTCCTTAATTCACACTGTATCTCCATTGGTAGGGAAAGGGGTGAAGACGGAAATACCCGTTTAGAAACCAGCCAAGGAATTCCCTGTTTATTTTCTCTGATCTAAAATGGCAGTTAGTTTGGCAATGAGACTGTTCGCTGTCGCTTTAAGATGCCAAAAGGTCTGGAGGCTGAAATTCTCTGTCCCTGAAATGAGTGAGGTCTGCAGCAGCAGCAGCAGCGGGGGCAGGGCTAATTGCCCTCCTTTTGTTCTGCAAATAGACATTGCTGTGTTGTGCCCTGGGGGAGCCCAGGTCATCCCAGCTTTTCTGGTGAGACGGTCAGGGAGGCTTTCAGTTGCTGCTGCTGCTCTCCTGGTTTCCCCCGGTTTGAATGCCTGCCTTGCTCCAATAGAGTCTTTAGGTTTCTTCAGAAAGGCTTAGTATTCTTGATGCAGAGACAGCGTTGTGAGGGAGCCGATGGGGATCTCGACCTGTGTTGCAAGGTGCTTGTAGCAAGAGTCTCATGGAGTTGCCAGACTGGGTGGCCTTAGGGCTTCTCTAGTTTATGCCAAGTCATTTCAAGTCTCAGTGTGTTGAGAAGGGGCAGAGCCTTTATTTGCTCTGCTGCTGATTTGCCCTGGCCATCCAGCTAAAGGCTTTAGTTGTGGGAGCAGTTGGCCTAAGGCTTGCTCATGGAATTTTCTGCCATCTAAAAATTATGCCTTTTAGGAATGAAACGGAGTTTCTCTCATGAAAGCTTTACAAATGCCCTTTAAATCCTAGTGCTCTTAATGGGTGAGACACCTGTGGATGGCCCAGTGTGCAGCCTACGCGTCCAGCACCCTACAGGACAAAATATGCGTGAGCTTACTGGTCCCCGCGTGGGGCTGAAGATGAGAGCAGTGTTACAGGAGGTTATTTGAGGATGAATTGAAAACATTCCAGGTCTTGTTTCTGGGGAAGTCTCTCGTTTCCAGATTGTCCTGGTGCACTGTGGGCAGGCTCCTGGCTGTGTGTTGTTTGTGCAGGTGTCCATCAGGCCCCTTCCTCTTCTTTCTTTCTTTATGTCCTTTTAGGGTTCGATTTCATAACTTTCTGGCAGGCATGTGGTACCCCAACTTGCTGTTTAACTACAGCAGCAGTTTGCAGTGGCTTAGTTTTGTACCTTGTATAAAGATAGCATTCTTCTGAACGGCAGGGCGTGTCTGTCGCCCAAAGGTGATATTGTCTTTAAGCACAGAGTGTGCCTGTTTAAGTCATGGTATTTCACACCCTTCTTTTCTTGCAGCTTTGTGCCCAGGCAGGTGTGTGACCTACACTGCTGTTCAGGCTTCCCACAGCTACAAACCCGATCAGCGGCATTACTTGAAGCAGTTCCGCAAGCCTGGTGTTAACAGTCCTCGCAAGGTCGGTATGTATCAGGAGGTGATGGAATACTTCCATGTGGTTGCGGTACCGTGGCAAGCGTCCTTTAGTACTTAAGTTCTCCACAGCAGTAGAGCAGAGTGTCTCAAACCAGTTCTTAAGGCTCCTGAGTTATGAGAGCTCCTCAGTAATTCGGCTAGGGAAAGAAGTCTGCCTTTCACAGGAGTGATTTTGGTCTCAAATGTACGGTGTTATTTCTCCCATCTCTGAACCACCTTGCAATTCAGCTATGTTAGTTGTGTTCAATTCTTCCTCTTCTTTAAGAGAAAAGCAGGGGGGAAGCAAGCAACGGTCGCCCAGTCCTTACTGCCTCACCTGCCGATCCAAAGTGAACAGGTCTCTTCTTTTTTTGTCACTGGAGCAGTAAAGAGTAGTCTTTTCCCAAATCACATTGAGAGGTTGGATTCTCACATCATGAATGTGCCTTGCAGCTCCACCCGTCAAGTTTGGGGAGGAGGCTGCAGAGTCCAGTTTGGGGCGTTTTCTCAGAGTGGGTGAGAAACAAAACTCCGTTTTTCTGCTGTGTATTCAACATTCCAATTTCCTCCCTTTTTATTCTGCTGACTGTTACCTGGCAGTGGCATCCCTTCAGTTTCAAACAGTTTGAAAGTCGAAAGATTTAGTATTATTTTTTCTAGAGAGCCGTCCGTGGACACTTGGAGTGTCATTGGGTCAAGCTGAGCTCTTTCTTTCTCTTAAATCATTACTGACAAGAAATGCGTTACTGTGCAAACTGTGCCTCCCAAAACGTGAGCACCCAAGCCAAGCCAAGCTGTTGGCATGAAGGAAATGACTGGGCAGCTGTTGCAGTTAAGGTGGAACTTGAGCGCAGTTACAGCGCAGCTTGCTTTTCAGTCCTGCATATAAAAAAAAAAAAGCTGGTTTTGTCACTGTTGTCAGCAGGTGTTTCTGGTAGACAAGCCCAGGTGTCGGAGCTCAAGAGTGTCTGTCACTGACCTAGAAGCTTGTGCGATTCAGGAACTGCTGTTTATTTTCCCATGCTTTAAAAGAGAGATTGTGTAAGCCAGGCACAGGCTGTCAAATGAGAAAATAATGGATGAAATGCTAAAAAATTAAAAATCTGTATGAAAAATGATGTACTGAGCCAGAAGACAGAAAATCATTTTCAAAGAAGCTGTTATTTTGTTTTAGACGACAGCAAGAGGTGAAGACGAGAGAAAGAGGAAAAGAGACGTGTTAGTTAATTATTTCCAGAGAATAACTGGTGGGGGTGGTGTGTGTAGGTATTCCAGGTACAGAGAGTGCAGAAGCGTTAGGTGAAGGTGAGGTACAGGTGTGCAGAAGGACTGACCTTCTCTTCCCTTTGGAATGTAACCAAGGACTCGGTGCAGCAAAGAGCAGGGGAATGTAAATGAGTATGTAAACATCTGTCCTTGTCCCTCTCTTTTGTAATCTCCTCCTCCCTCTGTCTACCCAATAGTTTCTGTCTTTTTTCCCATTGCTTTTTCCCACTGCCCTCTGGCACAGGAATCCGGGAGGGAGCAGAGGCAGGATACGGAACATGGCCTGGCCGAAGGCGCATTGCATACGTACTACAGCACTGTGAGGAGTTCCCCGTAGAGTCCTTAATTCACACTGTATCTCCATTGGTAGGGAAAGGGGTGAAGACGGAAATATCCGTTTAGAAACCAGCCAAGGAATTCCCTGTTTATTTCCTCTGGTCTAAAGTGGCAGTTAGTTTGGCAATGAGGCTGTTCACTGTCGCTTTAAGATGCCAAAAGGTCTGGAGGCTGAAATTCTCTGTCCGTGAGATGAGTGAGGTCTGCAGCAGCAGTGGGGTGGTTTGGACGTAGATACACTTAGGGACCCTTTGAGAGACATTGCGGGGGGCTGGGACCCCTTCGAGCCGCCATAGAATCCTTACAGGGAAACACTGGGGGTGGAGGGTATGGACATAGACACACATAGGGATCCATAGAGAAACACTGGGGGGGTCTGCGATCCATAGAGACCCCATGGAAACTCCATATGGAGACGCTGGGTGGGTGTATTGACAAAGAGACACATAGGGACCCATAGAGAGACAGTAAGGGGGGGGGGGGAGTCTGGGACCCCTTAGAGACCTCATCGGGACTCCATAGGGACATACAGGGGGGATTATGGACATGGAGACATGTAGGGACCCATAGTGAGACACTGGGGGGGCTGCGACCCAGAGATACCCCACAGAAACTCTGTAGGGACACACTGGGGGGGATGGATGTAGAGACACATAGGGACCCGTAGGGAGACATTGGGGGGGTTGTTACCCACAGAGCCCCCACAGAAACTCTATAGGTACGCACTGTGTGGGGGTGTATGGACATAGAGACACATAGGAACCCGTAGAGTGACATTGGTGGGGGCTGCGACCCATAGAAACTCCATAAGGACACACTGGGTAGGGGTATGGACATAAAGGTATATAGGGACCCATAGAGAGACACTGGGGGGGGCTGGGACCCATAGAGGCCCCATGAAAACTACATAGGGACACACTGGCGTGGTGTAGTGTCATAGAGTCACACAGGGACCCATGGAGAGACATTGGGGGGTCTGCGACCCATAGCGACCCCATAGAAACTCCGTAGGGACACAGCTGGGAGGTTGGTGTTGTCATAGAGACACATAGGGACCCTTAGAGAGATATTGTGGGGAGTTGGGACCCCTTAGAGACCCCATAGAAACATACCATAGGGGTATGCTGGGTGGGGGGTATGGACATAGAGACACACAGGGACCCGGAGAGAGACATTTGGGGGGCTGGTACCCATGGAGCCCCACAGAAACTTCATAGGGACACAAATTGGGGGAGGGGTGGGGTTTGCACATAAGAGACCCATAGGGACCCCTAGAGAGACATTGGGAGGGCTGGGACCCCTTAGAGACCTCACAGAAACTCCATAGGGAGACACTGGGGGGTAGGTTTGGGCATAAAGACACATAGGGACCCATAGAGAGAGATTGGTGGGGGCTGGAACCCATAGAGCCCCCATAGAAACTCCATGGGGAAACAAGGGGCGGGGGTGGGTTTGGACAAAGAGACAGATAGGTACCCATGGAGAGACAGTATGGGTTGGGGGAGGCTACGACCCATACAGAAACCATAGAAACTCCATCGGGAGACACTGGTGGGGGGGTATGGACATAGAGACACCTAGGGACCCGTAGAGAGACATTGTGGGGGGCTGTGACCCCTTAGAGACCCCATAGAAACTCCATAGGGGTATGTTGGGGTGGGTATGGACAGAAAGACACATAGGGACCTGATTTAAATTAGGTCGAAGAGCCAAATAAAAGCAGTGACATTTTAGCATGAAATTTGGCTCCACAATATTTGGATTTTTGTCCAAAAATGTCACAATTATCTTTTTCTTTTTACAAATGGGTCTAAAACCGAACAACACTTGAATATTTGTTCCCAAAATGGACTATGTACTTAAGGACTGCACTGAGACAGTCTCAGACGTGATTACTACAATCATTTAAAAAAAAACCCAAGAAACACAATAATAATGTGCAGAAGGGCGGGAGAAATATGAAGGTTCTTCTTTTCTCTCTCTCTTTTTATTTTAATTTTTAGATGCAGCAGCTGCATCATAGCTAGAATGTGCCTATAAAATTTTCTGGGTTTGATTTATCTATTTCTCCTTGGAAATGTGCCTGGTTGAATGCTGTTACCATGTAAAAGACAGAAAAAACTTCTAAAGATATATAATGATCTCACATTAACTCATACCCTCATTTTTGAATCTCTACTTGTAACCAGTTTTTCAAACTTAATGTCTTATACATAGAGTTTTTACAGTGTTCAAGTGTGTTTTATTGGACAGGAGATGGAGAGGAAGGAAAGAGAGAGATCAAAGTGCTGGTGGGAGGGAGAAACTTGGGTTAAAGGTTTTCTTCCCTCCTAGTTAAATTGCAGGTATATCCTGAGATAGATGCCAGTAATGCAGTTCTTGTATGCCTCTGAAAAATGCTGTATTTCCACTAAAAGGCTACAGATATAACAGCAGCTGTACATCCTGCCCTGGCATGGCTGCAAATGACTTGTTCCTGGTCAATATAAGCATTTATTGCTGCCAGTGTGTGAGATGTGAGGGGTGAGAAACTGTCTACAGACCGTGGCATCCACTGAATTTTGGGGACTACCAAACTTAGTCCCCAAGGAACCCATGCTTTGAATAGCAACAGCATGCAGTCCTGAGGCACCTGAGTGCCCAAGAAGGGTGACGGGTCTCCTCTGCAGCCACTCAACCCCTCTCAACCCACTGACTATGCAGCTTACACTGCAACTCCAAGTAAGACAACCTTTTTGTCATATGCCCCCAAACTGGGCACAGAGTAGGTGGGCTACATCCCAGAATCTATGCACATAGCAGAACAAGTTTCTTGAACCACCTCTCTCTCTGAATTCACATGTAGTAGTCCCCTTTGTTACTGGCAAGCTGTGGACCATTGCTGGCTTATCCCTCAGAGAGATGGGCCTCACATTCATGGCCAGATGTTACCCATAACACCAGGAAAGTGGTCCTCATAAGCCAAGTTATCGCTTTATATAGCCACAATATCCCTGCCAGAGACCACCATTTATTTCCTTTTCCTGTGCCGATGCAGGTGGTTATGATCTGAGATGCTGAGGGAGCATCTCCTGTGTCCTCTGCCCTAACCTGCAGACATCTCTTGAGCCTAGAGGGACAGGGACCAGGCACTGAACAGGAAGCAGACATGGGCTCCAAGGGAGGGCTCATTCAGCTCGCCTGTTTCTTTGGTTAGCAACACAAAGCAGCCGTGGTGCATGATGCACGCAAGACCAGAGTCCTTGGAAGACTTTCTGGAAGAGAGGAAGCAAAGCCACTCTGTCACCCATGGCATCTCTCGTCCACATCGTTGCTTAAAGGCTATGGCAAAGCTCTGGCTGTCTGAAAGGTGAGAAGATGGGCTTATTTTTTCTCCCCATTTCCTCCTCAAGGAAAATCCCTTCTCATGTCACACTTAGCTAGGATAAGCGATCATATCATATTTGGACATCATATCCAAACTTATCTAGGGTTCAGAATAAAAACTTGCACAAGACTACCCTAACCCTAGCTGCCCCAACAACCCTAACCCCATCCCCAACCCTAACTGCCCCCGCAACCCTAACCCCAACCCCATCCCTAACCCCAACCCCAACCGCCCCCCGAACCCTAAATTCGCCCCGAAATCGTATCCCTGACACCCCCCACCCGACGCGGGAAACCGGAAATGACGGCCCCGAGTGGCAACGGAAACAGGAAGGGAAGCGGAAATACGAAGCCGGATGCTGACCGGAAACCCAGAAGTAACCGGGTCCCCGGGGGCGTCCGTGGCCGTGCGACCTTTGACCCCTGCGGTGTGTCAGATTGAGGCTAAGTGAGTGTGAGCCAAGGTCGGAGGTGGAGTGTCTGTGCAGTTGAAATGTGAGCACGGAGCTCAGCCAGTCTGTGTGAGAGGGAGCCTTTGTGGGTCTGTGGATTAAGAACGTGAGTCTGAACTTCAGAATTTCAGCCCCAGAACCTCAGCAGGAGAATGCCTATGTGGTCTAAAAAGGAATACGATTATGGGCCAGTCTGTGTGAGAGCGAGCCTACGTGCCCTGTGAGTTTTGAATGTGAATCTAAGCCTGAGAAAGCAAGCCAGAAAATTAAAGCCAGGGAGCAGCCAAGGAACCAGAGCCAGATAGAAAAAAACCCCCACCTGTACCTTGTCAAGCTGCTTTTATCCCACCTGATGGTCTGACCCACCCCTGTTCCCCCAGCATTGTGGGAAGGGTTGTGGAAAGGCTCTGGGGTATATAAGGCATCAGGCTTGTGCTGGTGGGTTTCTTTGGGGTTTGTCTCTCTTGAAGGTAATTTTTTTGATGGTATTGTTTCTGCTTTTGTTTTTTTTGTGTGTTTTTGGTGGTTTTTTGTGCTAATAAGTTGATTGGTTGGGTTTGTGTGTGTGTGTGGTTTGTGAGGGTTTTTTTTTTTTTGCTGTAGTTTTTTTGCTCTGCTGTTTTTTTGAGGGCGTTTAAGCAGTGTTCCGTGTTTTTTCTCAGTTGCTTGAGTTGTGCCAGAAGTGTTTTTTGGTCTGTGTTTGTATTACCTGTGTACTGTTTCTCTTTTATTTTGTATGTTATGGTGAAGATTGTGGCTCCTGAAGGAACATACATGTTACGTGTCTGGAAGGTTTTGCATCGATGGTTTAGAGTCTTTGCTCTTTTGGAAGTTACGTTGAAGGACTGTGTCTAAGGAGGAGCAAAAAAAAATTGTGAGGTTGGTGTGGGACATAGTGGCTGCTAAAACCCTTTTTTTTGGGGGAGGGGAAGGTAAAAGGGTTGTTTTCAACTTAGTGTTTTTTTGCTGGGAGGCTTTCAAGTGTCCATAAGGTTTGTTCTTTAGAGTTTCTATGTGTGTTATGTTTTGGGGTATAGCTGTAATTTGTCCCTGTAGGTGTGTTTTCTCAGAGTTCATTTTCAGAGAGCTGACTTTTTCCTGTTCTCTTACTGGTTAATGTGGACACTGACCTGGTGACTGTAGAGCTAGTATATCTTCATTGGTTTTAAGTACTTTAAGTTAACTTCTGTTGCTTTTTTTTTAAGTGGTATAGTAGGTTCGGTGTAGCAGGCATACCTGTTGGGTGCTTGGTGTATGAGCATCGTATATAATCAAGCTGGGGTTAAGAATTTCACAGGAAAGACATTTTTCACTAGCTGTGGTCAGTTTGCATTTGTTTATATTTCTTTTTATGGAGTCGCATCCAAATCGTGAGAAATAAAATTCTACAATGAGGAGGATTGTTAAAGATCTGGAGGATTTCAGGTGAGGTGGGTGACTAACAGCTGAATGTTACTTGATGGTGGGTCTTACTTTTAGTCTTTTTTGTAGGTTCTGTGCAGTTGCCTGTGAAGTCAGTTAACCATTTCCAGTGAGGCAGGAATATAATGACAAGGATGGTGGGGTCAAGTACTTATCACCAGTGCAATGCTCACTTGTGTCTACTTTTTTAAGTTTGGAAGAGGAGGAGAACCCTGGTGTAGCATGCAGAAAAAATGTAGGACCAGCTGAGCAAATGTTGGTAGAGTTAAGGATGAGGCAGTAAGTTGTTAAAGGAATAAGTAAGCATTGACTGGTATGGTGGTGGTGGTGAGAATGATAGCCCAAACTGTGTTTTTCTTCTGTTTGCTTGATTACAAACTGTTGTGTGGCTGAATTTTTTGTTTTGCTTTCTTTTTCTTTTTTAGTTTTTGCCTTTCTTACTGCAGATGGTGAAGACTAAATTGGCAAGTGCAGCCATCAGACAGGCATCTAATATGAGAGTTCGGAGCAATAAGCCTGGCTAGAGATTTATGGCAATAGGAAAACTACGCAGGGGGGCTGCTTTTTGGGAGCAGGGGGATGGGGGACAATATCAGTCTAGCAGGGGCGTGTTTTAAACGTACCGTGGGGTTGAGAGAAAGAAGTGAGATGCTTAATAACATCATCTTACAGTGGTCAGGGTAGTACAGGTTGACTGTGTTAAGGACTGCGTTTGCTTGTATTCTGCGTTGGCGCTTCCACATGGCTCGTTGAGTTAAAGGCGCTCGGCCTGCTCCTAGGACCTTGTCTTTCAGATACTCACTGCTCAAGCCGGTTGCCTAACAGTGGATCGGGCTTTTTTTTTCCCCCCAGGTTTGTGTGTCTAAAGCAGAGTAGGGCTTTTGCTTTGAGTCATTTGCTCAGTAGTCTTTTGGGGTCTTGCTCCAAGCTACTTTTGCAGCTGTGAGTAGGTAAGGGGTTTGTGAGTGTGTGTGGTGGCTCAGAGTTGAGGAAAACATGGCAAAGGGATTCGGTATTTGTGTTTTCTATCCCAGGTCTTGCCCTCTCCGTTCGAAGACAAATGAGTGCTTCATGTGAGTCAGGGATGTAAAGAGAAGGATAGTGGAGCTGATCAGTTTTTGCAAGAACCATGGTCATTTGCCTGTGTTGGACTTCTAGGCCCCAGAGGGCAGGAGAGGCCTGGCGTGAGACTGCTATCTCTTTGGAACAGGCAAGTGCAGCGTTGAGGAGCTTTAGAGGAGGCAGTGGCTTGGTATAGAACACACGGAGCTAGATGGCTGGGGTGGTGGTGATAACTGTTAGCACAGGGGGTTCGCCTTGCTTTGTTTCTGGCAGGTGACAAAGAGGAACTTGGCAATGGCCGCAACACTGCTGGTGTCCGATGGAGGAGTTCTGAACACTGAGGCTGTCTCGAGACTCCTGGCGCTGTGGAAGCTGAGGAGAGGGACTCTTTTTGGGGGCTGGGGTGTGGGAGATGAGTTCAGGATAGCAGGAAAGGGTTGAAAATGTAATATAGGGCTGAGGGAAAGGCAGTGTGTTATATTGTAGAGTGTGCTCACTGTGAGCAGGGCAGTTCCAGCTTGGATGCTTTATGGACTGCATGCGATCCATGTTCTATATTGGTGCTTCCTCAGGTCCTGATGTCTTCATATCTCCTTGAGCTGAAGGGGTTTAAGCCTGCTTCGCAGGTCCTGTCTTCTGAGTGCCGACCACTCGTGTGGGTCACCCAAGTGCCTGTTTGGCATTCCTTTTCCAGCTTTACAAGTGTAAAGCACGCTATGGCTTTTGTCACAGGCTCATCAGCTCATTAGAATTTTGAAGCATGGTTCCAGGCTGCCCTGGCAGCTCCTTTCTCTCGGCATCCATGTATATCCTGGGTAGGATTTCGCCCCTGCATCTTCATGCTTGTAGGTCTTGAAGAGTACTCAAGCTTCTGCCCTTGGGGCCTGGCCCTTCATAAACCTAATGCTAACACCTAACCCCCTAACCCTAACCCCCTAACCCTAACCCCCTAACCCTAACCCCCTAACCCTAACCCCCTAACCCTAACCCCCTAACCCTAACCCCCTAACCCTAACCCCCTAACCCTAACCCCCTAACCCTAACCCCCTAACCCTAACCCCCTAACCCTAACCCCCTAACCCTAACCCCCTAACCCTAACCCCCTAACCCTAACCCCCTAACCCCCTAACCCCCTAACCCCCTAACCCCCTAACCCTAACCCCCTAACCCTAACTGTATCCTTAACGCTAACCCACCTAGATCTAACCCTAACGATAACCCGTAGAGACTCCATAGAAACTCTTTAGGGACACGTTTGGGAGGTGGGGTGGTTTGGACATAGATATATTTAGGGACCCATAGAGAGACCCTGGGGGGGGCTGGGACCCCTTCGAGCCGCCATAGAATCCTTATAGGAAAAAAATGGGGGTGGGGGGTATGGACATAGAGACACATAGGGACCTGTAGAGAAACAATGGGGGGGGTCTGCGATCCATAGAGACCCCATAGAAACTCCATATGGAGACGCTGGGTGGGGGTATTGACAAAGAGACACATAGGGACCCGTAGAGAGACACTGGGGGGGGGCTGCGACCCAGAGATACCCCATAGTAACTCTATAGAGACACACTTGGGGGGATGGATATAGAGACACATAGGGAGCCATAGAGAGACATTGGGGGGGTCTGGGACCCATAGAGACCCTGTAAAAACTACATAGGGACACATGGGGGGGGATTTGGACATAGCGACGCACAGGGACCCATTGAGAGACATGGGGGGGGAGGGGGCTGGGACCCATAGAGACCCTGTAAAAACTACATGGGGACACATGGCAGGGGGGGGGGGTAGTGTCATAGAGTCACTCAGGGACCCGTGGGGAGACAGTATGGGCTTTAAGGTTGACATCAAGTCTGCGCCAGCTCTCCTTCTCTGTTTCTGATATGAGCTATTTTTGAGACAACTATTTAAAACAAGGTCTGTTGCGGAGCACGGGATGCTACGTGAAGCTTACTCCTCTCTGTTTGTGGTCTCCTCCTGTCAGCACAATCTTCTGGTTTTGTGCAGTTACAATTAAATGATACCGTGAAAAATATTGCAGTGCTGAAAGAGCAAAGAAAGCGTTTGTAAGAGTTCAGGTGTTGACAGTCAAAGCTTTCTGCTTTTTCAGTCCGTAAGCTTTGAAAAGAGCTCGCGGTAGTACTTGAGAAGCTCGCTCGGAGGCCCTGGCAGCTGTGCTGGAAGCAACCAAGGTAGAAGAGGAGACATGGACCCAAGGGGATAAACCGGCATCGCTTCGGTGTGTGTTTTTTCCAGGCTTTCCTGAGAAGCGTTGGCAGCCTTATAAGCAGGGATGGTGACTGCGGCTGTGGTTTTGGTGAGTTGTTGCTTCAGTGGTGTCCTTTTTCCTTACCCGATGATGTGTAAATTTTTACTTCAGTTGGAAAGAGAGTTCTGGAAGAGAAATCTTTCTCAAAGAAATTGCATTTGTGGAACTCTCCATCAGAGGGGATCTTCAGATCGCTTCTGCTGTACCTGGCATGGCTTCTGCTGTACCTGGCATGGCTTCTGCTGTACCTGGCATGGCTTCTGCTGTTCCAGGCAGTCAACTCGTCAGCCAGAGGACATTTCACCTTCTACAAAGAAAGGCCACTTCTTTCCAAAGACCCAAGCCCAGCACATCTCCCGGAAGTTGATGGCGTCACCGATTTTCGGGGTTTCAGTTTTTTCACTTGAGACAGCACAGAAATGTGTTCCCCTCTGCATGCTTTGGGACAGCCCAAAGCCCTGGCAGATCTGCCAGTCCTTTTTGGCAGGTTGGTGGATTCCGGCCCTGGGGATTTGATCTCCCTCCCTTCCACTCCTCCTGCCAAGTAAAACCCTTAGGGCATCTCTAACCTCACCAATTGTTGTATCCTCTCCCTGTCTCTGACTGCATTCTTCTGTGCTCTTCTTTAACAGGCTGAAACCTAATTTGGCATTTGTGTTTTCCAGGTGACTTGTTGCAGACATCTCGTGATGTGATGCTCAACAGGTAGCACCCGGACGATGGGGCCATCAGAGACCAGGGCCGTGGTGCCCTGCGGCACCCATCCCAGCACGGGAATGGAGGGGGAACATTGCGGAGCAGAGCCTGAGCAGGAGCCGTGGCACCATCCTCTGCAGCCTGCAGGACAGGGACTGGGGGTGCTGTCCCCACCTTGTCTCCTTCTAGCAGAGCGCCCCTGTTTTTCTCTGGGGTGCGTGTACCTGTGTAAATGGCACTTATTAAAGCAATGAAGTAATGAGCTGCTCCTTGGGGCAGTTTTTATCTTTTTTTTTTTGATTGTTGTTGGTCTTTTTCGTCTGCTTTTGCTTTGGGAGTGGAATATAAAGGGGGGGGGGGAATCTGGGGACAGATGGTGTCATTTGGGGCACCCCAGTGTCACTGCGGTGGACGGTGGTTTGGCAGAAGAGCAGCGGTGAGCTGCGAAGGCCGGGACTGGTTTTTCGGCAGGGAGGCGCCGGGGGCAGAGAAGAGTCAGCCCTGTTCACAGTGAGTAGCTCGTGACCCCCGGGGGACATAAACTGGGCGGAGGAGCTGGCGTTGCTCAGGCCGGTTCCCATGAGGCGCTGAGTAATGGAGTGGGTGCTGCCGTCATGTGGCCGAAACGTGGTATTGCAGGTGGTGGAGATTGGGGGGGGGAATGGCTCCTGGCGCCGCTCGCTGCTGCCGCCTTGTGTCCGATATTCGGTACTGCGGTCTCCACACCCCCACAGAACCCCATGGGTGAGACTCCAGACCCTCCAATCCCGCTATATCCTCCCATATTCCCCCATAGAACCCCAAGAAGGGTCTCCGGAGCACCATAGACCCCCATGTCCTTCTTAATCCCCCCATAGGCACCCCATGTCTCCCCATAGACTCCCGTAAAGGGTCTGCAGACCACCATTAGAAACCCCGTGTAGGGACTCCAGTCCGCCATATACCTCCTAATCTGGCGCTTGCAGCCTCACGCCGCCCGCCGCCATAGGGCGGCCGTGGGGGAGGCTAAGAGGGAGCTGCGGGTGGAGGAGACGTGAGGGGAGGCGGAGAGAAGCGTCCCGGGGGGAGTTCCGGATGGTGGGCGCCATATTGAGTGCGGCTGTGCGCCGCCATGTTGGGAGTGGGAGGTTGAGGGCGGCCATATTGGTGAGGCGCCATTCCATTGTCGCGACGGAAGCGTCGCCATCTTGAGTACGGCACTTGGGGGCGGCCATATTGATGAGGAACATTTGTCGCGACGGAAGCGTCGCCATCTTGAGTACGGCACTTGGGGGCGGCCATATTGGTGAGGCGCCATTGTCGCCAATGGAGAGTCGCCATCTTGAGTACGGCACCTGGGGGCGGCCATATTGATGAGGTACATTTGTCGCGACGGAAGCGTCGCCATCTTGAGTACGGCACCTGGGGGCGGCCATATTGGTGAGGCGCCATTGTCGCCAATGGAGAGTCGCCATCTTGAGTACGGCACTTGGGGGCGGCCATATTGATGAGGTACAATTGCCGCGACGGAAGCGTCGCCATCTTGAGTACGGCACCTGGGGGCGGCCATATTGGTGAGGTGCCACTGGCGCCATTGTTTACCCGCCATTTTTCCATATTGAGGCCAGCCCCTCCCTCCTGCCGAGTCATGCCCTCCCCCATCATGGCGGCCGCGTTGCCGTGGTAACGACAGCCCCTCACCTGTGCCGCCGCCATTTTGCGTTCCAAGATGGCGCTGACGAAGGCTCTGCTCCCGTCCCGTTCCCTCCAGCCGGGGTTTGCCGCCCTCGGGACTCGGGCGTGCCCCCGCTCGGCATCGCCGCCCCCCTCCTCCGGGAGCCGGCGCCGCTGCTGCCCGGGGCCGGCACCCATCTCCAGCGTGGCACCACCGTCCTGGCGTTCAAGGTACGGACACTGGGGGGGGGGGGGGGGGTAGGGAGACAGAGAGGGAGGCATCGAGAGACACTGGGGGGTGCTGTGATCCACAGAGACCCCATAGAAACTGCATAGGGACACACACGGGGGTGGTGGGGTGGTGGACGTAGAGACATATAGGGACCAGTAGAGAGACACTGGGGGGGCTGCGACCCATGGAGACTCCGTAGAAGCTCCTTAGGGACACATTTGGGCGATGAGGTGGTTTGGACAAAGGTACAATTAGGGACTCATAGAGAGACATTGGCTGGGAGAGAGAGAGGGGGCTGGGACCTCTTCGAGCCTCCATAGAATCCTTATAGGGAAACGCTGGGGGTGGGGGGTATTGTCATAGAGACAGATAGGGACCCTTAGAGAAACATTGGGGGGGTTTGCGATCCATAGGCGCTGGAGGATGGGGTCTGGGACACCTTAGAGACCTCAACGGGACTCCGTAGGGACATACAGGGGGGATAATGGACATGGAGACGCGTAGGGACCCATAGTGAGACACTGGGGGGGCTGCAACCCAGAGATACCCCACAGAAACTCTATAGGGACACATTGAGGGGGATGGATATAGAGACACATATGGACCCATAGGGAGACATTGGGGGATCCTGGTACCCCTTACCCCATAGAAACTTCATAGGGACACACTGGGTGAGGGGGTTGGACGTAGAGATACTTAGGGACCCATAGAGAGGCACTGTGGGGGGCTGGAACTCTTTAGAGACCCCATAGAAACTCCATAGGGACACACTGTGGAGGGGTGTGGACATAGAGACACATAGGGGCCCATAGAAGGACACTGGGAGGGGCTGGGACCCTTAGAGACCCTATAGAAACTCCATAGGTACACACTGGGGGAGGGGGTATGGATATAGAGACACATAGGGACCCGCAGAAAGACATTGGGGGGGTTGTGACCCGCAGAGCCCCCATAGAAACTCCATAGGTGCACACTGTGTGGGGGTGTATGGACATAGAGACACATAGGGACCCATGGAGAGACATTGTGAGGGGGCTGGGACCTATAGAGCCCCCGTAGAAACTCCATAGGGACACACTGGGTAGGGGTATTGACATAGAGACGCATAGGGACCTGTAAAGAGACACTGGGGGGTGTTGGGACACCTTAGAGACCCCATGGAAACTCCATAGGGACACACTGGGGTGGTATATGAACATAGAGAAACATAGGGAGCAATAGAAGGGCATGGGGGGGCTGGGACCCACAGAGACCTCATAGACACTCCTTAGGGACACTCAGGGGGGGGGTGTGTGTGAACATAGAGACACATAGGGACCCATAGAGTAACATTGGGGGGGGTCTGCGATCCATAGAGACCCCATAGAAACTCCATATGGAGACGCTGGGTGGGGGTATTGACAAAGAGACACATAGGGACCCGTAGAGAGACCCTGGGGGGGGCTGCGACCCAGAGATACCCCATAGTACCTCCATAGGGACGCACTTGGGAGAAGGGATATAGAGACACATAGGGAGCCATAGAGAGACATTGGGGGGGGGGGTCTGGGACCCATAGAGACCCTGTAAAAACTACATAGGGACGCGTGGGGGGGGGGGGTAGTGTCATAGAGTCACTCAGGGACCCCATGGGGAGGCACTGGGGGGTCTGCGATCCATAGTGTTCCCATAGAAACTGCATAGGGACGCAGTTGGGAGGGGGGTGTTGTCATAGAGACACATAGGGGACCCATAGGGAGACACTGGGGGGGGGCTGGGACCCGTAGTGACGCCATAGAAAGTCGATAGGGATACACTGAGGGGGGGGTGTTGTCATAGAGACACATAGGGGACCCATAGAGAGACATTGGGAGGGCTGGGACCCCTTAGAGACCCCATAGAAACTCCATAGGGACACACTGTGGAGGGGTGTGGACATAGAGACACATAGGGGCCCATGGAAGGACACTGGGAGGGGCTGGGACCCTTAGAGACCCTATAGAAACTCCATAGGTACACACTGGGGGAGGGGGTATGGATATAGAGACACATAGGGACCCGCAGAAAGACATTGGGGGGGTTGTGACCCGCAGAGCCCCCATAGAAACTCCATAGGTGCACACTGTGTGGGGGTGTATGGACATAGAGACACATAGGGACCCATGGAGAGACATTGTGAGG
>JAESHU010000056.1:36828-66500 GCA_017639245.1 Myiopsitta monachus | reverse complement strand
TGATAAGACTGAGAACTGCGTTCTAAGATTGATACATGAATGTTAATCCCGACAGAGTGCAGCGTTCTAACACAGACTGAGAGCAGCGTTCTAAGACAGACTTAGAGCAGCGTTGTCGGACAGACTGAGAGCAGCGTTCCAAGACAGACTGAGAGCTTCATTGTGACACAGACTGAGAGCAGCGTTCGAAGACAGACTGAAAGCTTCTTTGTGACACAGACTGAGATCAGAATTCTAAGAGAGACTGAGAGCTTCATTGTGACATAGACTGAAAGCAGTATTCTAAGAGAGACTCTGAGCAGCATGGTAAGTTGAGATTGAGAACAGCGTTCTAAGATTGATAGAGAATTTTTAGGCAGACTGAGAGTATCATTCTAACAAAGAGTGAGAGCAGTATTCTAAGACCGTCTGTGAGCAGCATTGTAGGACAGACTGAGAGCAGCATTCTGAGTCAGACTGACAGAAGCATTCTAGTACAGAGTGCAGCATTCTAGGACAGACTGAGAGCAGCGGTCTAAGAGAGATGTAGAGCAGAGAGCAGCTTTCCAAGACAGACCGAGAGCTTCATTGTGACACAGACTGAGAGCAGCGTTCGAAGACAGACTGAAAGCTTCTTTGTGACACAGACTGAGATCAGAACTCTAAGAGAGACTGAGAGCTTCATTGTGACATAGACTGAGCAGTATTCTAAGACAGACTGAGAGCAGCATGATAAGACTGAGAACTGCGTTCTAAGATTGATACATAAATGTTAATCCCGACAGAGTGCAGCGTTATAACACAGACTGAGAGCAGCGTTCCAAGACAGTCTGAGAGCTTCATTGTGACACAGACTGAGATCAGAATTCTATGAGAGTCTGAGAGCTGCACTGTGACTTAGACTGAGCAGTATTCTAAGGCAGACTGAGGGCAGCATGGTAAGTGAGACAGAGAACTGCGTTCTAAGATTGATACATGAATGTTAAGGAAGACTGAGAGTATCATTCTAACACAGAGTGAGAGCAGTATTCTAAGACAGTCTGTGAGCAGCATTCTAGTAGAGAGATTAGCATTCTAGTACATAGAGAGTACTGCATTCTATGAGAGACTGAGAGCAGCAGTCTTAGATAGACTTAGAGCAGCATAGTAGGGCAGACAGAGAGCTGCATTCTTAGACAGACTGACAGCAGCATTCTAAGACAGAGCAGCATTGTAGGACAGAAGGATAGCAGCGTTCTCAGACAGACTGAGAGCAGCATTCTAGGACAGACTGAGAGCAGCGTTCCAAGGCAGACTGAGAGCTTCATTGTGACACAGACTGAGAGCAGAATTCTAAGAGAGACTGAGAGCTGCATTGTGACATAGACTGAGCAGTATTCTAAGGCAGACTGAGAGCAGCATAGTGAGACTGAGAGCTGCGTTCTAAGATTGATACATGAATGTTAATCCCGACAGAGTGCAGCATTCTAACACAGACTGAGAGCACCGTTCGAAGACAGAGAGCTTCATTGTGACACAGACTGAGATCAGAATTCTAAGAGAGACTGAGAACTTCATTGTGACATAGACTGAAAGCAGTATTCTAAGAGAGACTGAGACCAGCATGGTAAGTTGAGATTGAGAACAGCATTCTAAGATTGATAGAGAATTTTTAGGCAGACTGAGAGTATCATTCTAACACAGAGTGAGAGCAGTATTCTAAGACCGTCTGTGAGCAGCATTGTATTACAGACTGAGAGCAGCATTCTGAGTCAGGCTGACAGAAGCATTCTAGTGCAGAGTGCAGCATTCTAGGACAGACAGAGAGCAGAATTTCTAGTACAGAGATTAGCATTCTAGTACACAGAGAGTACATCATTCTAGGTCAGGCTGAGAGCAGCGGTCTAAGAGAGATGTAGAGCAGAGAGCAGCGTTCCAAGACAGACTGAGAACTTCATTGTGACACAGACTGAGAGCAGCGTTCCAAGACAGTCTGAGAGCTTCATTGTGACACAGACTGAGATCAGAATTCTATGAGAGACTGAGTGCTGCACTGTGACTTAGACTGAGCAGTATTCTAAGGCAGACTGAGAGCAGCATGGTAAGTGAGACTGAGAACTGCGTTCTAAGATTGATACATGAATGTTAAGGAAGACTGAGAGTATCATTCTAACACAGAGTGAGAGCAGTATTCTAAGACAGTCTGTGAGCAGCATTCTAGTAGAGAGATTAGCATTCTAGTACATAGAGAGTACTGCATTCTATGAGAGACTGAGAGCAGCAGTCTTAGATAGACTTAGAGCAGCATAGTAGGGCAGACAGAGAGCTGCATTCTTAGACAGACTGACAGCAGCATTCTAAGACAGAGCAGCATTGTAGGACAGAAGGATAGCAGCGTTCTCAGACAGACTGAGAGCAGCATTCTAGGACAGACTGAGAGCAGCGTTCCAAGGCAGACTGAGAGCTTCATTGTGACACAGACTGAGAGCAGAATTCTAAGAGAGACTGAGAGCTGCATTGTGACATAGACTGAGCAGTATTCTAAGGCAGACTGAGAGCAGCATAGTGAGACTGAGAGCTGCGTTCTAAGATTGATACATGAATGTTAATCCCGACAGAGTGCAGCATTCTAACACAGACTGAGAGCACCGTTCGAAGACAGAGAGCTTCATTGTGACACAGACTGAGATCAGAATTCTAAGAGAGACTGAGAACTTCATTGTGACATAGACTGAAAGCAGTATTCTAAGAGAGACTGAGACCAGCATGGTAAGTTGAGATTGAGAACAGCATTCTAAGATTGATAGAGAATTTTTAGGCAGACTGAGAGTATCATTCTAACACAGAGTGAGAGCAGTATTCTAAGACCGTCTGTGAGCAGCATTGTATTACAGACTGAGAGCAGCATTCTGAGTCAGGCTGACAGAAGCATTCTAGTGCAGAGTGCAGCATTCTAGGACAGACAGAGAGCAGAATTTCTAGTACAGAGATTAGCATTCTAGTACACAGAGAGTACTGCATTCTAGGACAGACTGAGAGCAGCGGTCTAAGAGAGATGTAGAGCAGAGAGCAGCGTTCGAAGACAGACTGAAAGCTTCATTGTGACACAGACTGAGAGCAGCGTTCCAAGACAGTCTGAGAGCTTCATTGTGACGCAGACTGAGATCAGAATTCTATGAGAGACTGAGTGCTGCACTGTGACTTAGACTGAGCAGTATTCTAAGGCAGACTGAGAGCAGCATGGTAAGTGAGACAGAGAACTGCGTTCTAAGATTGATACATGAATGTTAAGGAAGACTGAGAGTATCATTCTAACACAGAGTGAGAGCAGTATTCTAAGACAGCCTGTGAGCAGCATTCTAGTAGAGAGATTAGCATTCTAGTACATAGAGAGTACTGCATTCTATGAGAGACTGAGAGCAGCAGTCTTAGATAGACTTAGAGCAGCATAGTAGGGCAGACAGAGAGCTGCATTCTTAGACAGACTGACAGCAGCATTCTAAGACAGAGCAGCATTGTAGGACAGAAGGATAGCAGCGTTCTCAGACAGACTGAGAGCAGCATTCTAGGACAGACTGAGAGCAGCGTTCGAAGACAGACTGAGAGCTTCATTGTGACACAGACTGAGATCAGAATTCTATGAGAGACTGAGAGCTGCACTGTGACTTAGACTGAGCAGTATTCTAAGGCAGACTGAGAGCAGCATGGTGAGACTGAGAACTGCGTTCTAAGATTGATACATGAATGTTAATCCCGACAGAGTGCAGCGTTCTAACACAGACTGAGAGCACCGTTCGAAGACAGAGAGCTTCATTGTGACACAGACTGAGATCAGAATTCTAAGAGAGACTGAGAACTTCATTGTGACATAGACTGAAAGCAGTATTCTAAGAGAGACTCTGAGCAGCATGGTAAGTTGAGATTGAGAACAGCGTTCTAAGATTGATAGAGAATTTTTAGGCAGACTGAGAGTATCATTCTAACACAGAGTGAGAGCAGTATTCTAAGACCGTCTGTGAGCAGCATTGTAGGACAGACTGAGAGCAGCATTCTGAGTCAGACTGACAGAAGCATTCTAGTACAGAGTGCAGCATTCTAGGACAGACTGAGAGCAGAATTTCTAGTACAGAGATTAGCATTCTAGTACAGAGAGAGTACTGCATTCTAGGACAGACTGAGAGCAGCGGTCTAAGAGAGACGTAGAGCAGAGAGCAGCGTTCCAAGACAGACTGAGAGCTTCATTGTGACACAGACTGAGAGCAGCGTTCGAAGACAGACTGAAAGCTTCTTTGTGACACAGACTGAGATCAGAACTCTAAGAGAGACTGAGAGCTTCATTGTGACATAGACTGAGCAGTATTCTAAGACAGACTGAGAGCAGCATGATAAGACTGAGAACTGCGTTCTAAGATTGATACATGAATGTTAATCCCGACAGAGTGCAGCGTTCTAACACAGACTGAGAGCAGCGTCCCAAGACAGTCTGAGAGCTTCATTGTGACACAGACTGAGATCAGAATTCTATGAGAGACTGAGAGCTGCACTGTGACTTAGACTGAGCAGTATTCTAAGGCAGACTGAGAGCAGTATGGTAAGTGAGACTGAGAACTGCGTTCTAAGATTGATACATGAATGTTAAGGAAGACTGAGAGTATCATTCTAACACAGAGTGAGAGCAGTATTCTAAGACAGTCTGTGAGCAGCATTCTAGTAGAGAGATTAGCATTCTAGTACATAGAGAGTACTGCATTCTATGAGAGACTGAGAGCAGCAGCATTAGATAGACTTAGAGCAGCATAGTAGGGCAGACAGAGAGCTGCATTCTTAGACAGACTGACAGCAGCATTCTAAGACAGAGCAGCATTGTAGGACAGAAGGATAGCAGCGTTCTCAGACAGACTGAGAGAAGCATTCTAGGACAGACTGAGAGCAGCGTTCCAAGGCAGACTGAGAGCTTCATTGTGACACAGACTGAGAGCAGAATTCTAAGAGAGACTGAGAGCTGCATTGTGACACAGACTGAGATCAGAACTCTAAGAGAGACTGAGAGCTTCATTGTGACATAGACTGAGCAGTATTCTAAGACAGACTGAGAGCAGCATGATAAGACTGAGAACTGCGTTCTAAGATTGATACATGAATGTTAATCCCGACAGAGTGCAGCGTTCTAACACAGACTGAGAGCAGCGTTGCAAGACAGTCTGAGAGCTTCATTGTGACACAGACTGAGATCAGAATTCTAAGAGAGACTGAGAGCTTCATTGTGACATAGACTGAGCAGTATTCTAAGGCAGACTGAGAGCAGCATGGTGAGACTGAGAACTGCGTTCTAAGATTGATACATGAATGTTAAGGAAGACTGAGAGTATCATTCTAACACAGAGTGAGAGCAGTATTCTAAGACAGTCTGTGAGCAGCATTCTAGTAGAGAGATTAGCATTCTAGTACATAGAGAGTACTGCATTCTATGAGAGACTGAGAGCAGCAGTCTTAGATAGACTTAGAGCAGCATAGTAGGGCAGACAGAGAGCTGCATTCTTAGACAGACTGACAGCAGCATTCTAAGACAGAGCAGCATTGTAGGACAGAAGGATAGCAGCGTTCTCAGACAGACTGAGAGCAGCATTCTAGGACAGACTGAGAGCAGCGTTCCAAGACAGACTGAGAGCTTCATTGTGACACAGACTGAGAGCAGAATTCTAAGAGAGACTGAGAGCTGCATTGTGACATAGACTGAGCAGTATTCTAAGGCAGACTGAGAGCAGCATGGTGAGACTGAGAGCTGCGTTCTGAGATTGATACATGAATGTTAATCCCGACAGAGTGCAGCATTCTAACACAGACTGAGAGCACCGTTCGAAGACAGAGAGCTTCATTGTGACACAGACTGAGATCAGAATTCTAAGAGAGACTGAGAACTTCATTGTGACATAGACTGAAAGCAGTATTCTAAGAGAGACTCTGAGCAGCATGGTAAGTTGAGATTGAGAACAGCGTTCTAAGATTGATAGAGAATTTTTAGGCAGACTGAGAGTATCATTCTAACACAGAGTGAGAGCAGTATTCTAAGACCGTCTGTGAGCAGCATTGTAGGACAGACTGAGAGCAGCATTCTGAGTCAGACTGACAGAAGCATTCTAGTGCAGAGTGCAGCATTCTAGGACAGACTGAGAGCAGCATTTCTAGTACAGAGATTAGCATTCTAGTACACAGAGAGTACTGCATTCTAGGACAGACTGAGAGCAGCGGTCTAAGAGAGATGTAGAGCAGAGAGCAGCGTTCCAAGACAGACTGAGAGCTTCATTGTGACACAGACTGAGAGCAGCGTTCGAAGACAGACTGAAAGCTTCTTTGTGACACAGACTGAGATCAGAATTCTAAGAGAGACTGAGAGCTTCATTGTGACATAGACTGAGCAGTATTCTAAGACAGACTGAGAGCAGCATGATAAGACTGAGAACTGCGTTCTAAGATTGATACATGAATGTTAATCCCGACAGAGTGCAGCGTTCTAACACAGACTGAAAGCAGCGTTCTAAGACAGACTTAGAGCAGCGTTGTCGGACAGACTGAGAGCAGCGTTGCAAGACAGTCTGAGAGCTTCATTGTGACACAGACTGAGATCAGAATTCTATGAGAGACTGAGAGCTGCACTGTGACTTAGACTGAGCAGTATTCTAAGGCAGACTGAGAGCAGCATGGTGAGACTGAGAACTGCGTTCTAAGATTGATACATGAATGTTAATCCCGACAGAGTGCAGCATTCTAACACAGACTGAGAGCACCGTTCGAAGACAGAGAGCTTCATTGTGACACAGACTGAGATCAGAATTCTAAGAGAGACTGAGAACTTCATTGTGACATAGACTGAAAGCAGTATTCTAAGAGAGACTCTGAGCAGCATGGTAAGTTGAGATTGAGAACAGAGTTCTAAGATTGATAGAGAATTTTTAGGCAGACTGAGAGTATCATTCTAACACAGAGTGAGAGCAGTATTCTAAGACCGTCTGTGAGCAGCATTGTAGGACAGACTGAGAGCAGCATTCTGAGTCAGACTGACAGAAGCATTCTAGTACAGAGTGCAGCATTCTAGGACAGACTGAGAGCAGAATTTCTAGTACAGAGATTAGCATTCTAGTACAGAGAGAGTACTGCATTCTAGGACAGACTGAGAGCAGCGGTCTAAGAGAGACGTAGAGCAGAGAGCAGCGTTCCAAGACAGACTGAGAGCTTCATTGTGACACAGACTGAGAGCAGCGTTCGAAGACAGACTGAAAGCTTCTTTGTGACACAGACTGAGATCAGAACTCTAAGAGAGACTGAGAGCTTCATTGTGACATAGACTGAGCAGTATTCTAAGACAGACTGAGAGCAGCATGATAAGACTGAGAACTGCGTTCTAAGATTGATACATGAATGTTAATCCCGACAGAGTGCAGCGTTCTAACACAGACTGAGAGCAGCGTCCCAAGACAGTCTGAGAGCTTCATTGTGACACAGACTGAGATCAGAATTCTATGAGAGACTGAGAGCTGCACTGTGACTTAGACTGGGCAGTATTCTAAGGCAGACTGAGAGCAGTATGGTAAGTGAGACTGAGAACTGTGTTCTAAGATTGATACATGAATGTTAAGGAAGACTGAGAGTATCATTCTAACACAGAGTGAGAGCAGTATTCTAAGACAGTCTGTGAGCAGCATTCTAGTAGAGAGATTAGCATTCTAGTACATAGAGAGTACTGCATTCTATGAGAGACTGAGAGCAGCAGCATTAGATAGACTTAGAGCAGCATAGTAGGGCAGACAGAGAGCTGCATTCTTAGACAGACTGACAGCAGCATTCTAAGACAGAGCAGCATTGTAGGACAGAAGGATAGCAGCGTTCTCAGACAGACTGAGAGAAGCATTCTAGGACAGACTGAGAGCAGCGTTCCAAGGCAGACTGAGAGCTTCATTGTGACACAGACTGAGAGCAGAATTCTAAGAGAGACTGAGAGCTGCATTGTGACACAGGCTGAGATCAGAACTCTAAGAGAGACTGAGAGCTTCATTGTGACATAGACTGAGCAGTATTCTAAGACAGACTGAGAGCAGCATGATAAGACTGAGAACTGCGTTCTAAGATTGATACATGAATGTTAATCCCGACAGAGTGCAGCGTTCTAACACAGACTGAGAGCAGCGTTGCAAGACAGTCTGAGAGCTTCATTGTGACACAGACTGAGATCAGAATTCTAAGAGAGACTGAGAGCTTCATTGTGACATAGACTGAGCAGTATTCTAAGGCAGACTGAGAGCAGCATGGTGAGACTGAGAACTGCGTTCTAAGATTGATACATGAATGTTAAGGAAGACTGAGAGTATCATTCTAACACAGAGTGAGAGCAGTATTCTAAGACAGTCTGTGAGCAGCATTCTAGTAGAGAGATTAGCATTCTAGTACATAGAGAGTACTGCATTCTATGAGAGACTGAGAGCAGCAGTCTTAGATAGACTTAGAGCAGCATAGTAGGGCAGACAGAGAGCTGCATTCTTAGACAGACTGACAGCAGCATTCTAAGACAGAGCAGCATTGTAGGACAGAAGGATAGCAGCGTTCTCAGACAGACTGAGAGCAGCATTCTAGGACAGACTGAGAGCAGCGTTCCAAGGCAGACTGAGAGCTTCATTGTGACACAGATTGAGAGCAGAATTCTAAGAGAGACTGAGAGCTGCATTGTGACATAGACTGAGCAGTATTCTAAGGCAGACTGAGAGCAGCATGGTGAGACTGAGAGCTGCGTTCTAAGATTGATACATGAATGTTAATCCCGTCAGAGTGCAGCATTCTAACACAGACTGAGAGCACCGTTCGAAGACAGAGAGCTTCATTGTGACACAGACTGAGATCAGAATTCTAAGAGAGACTGAGAACTTCATTGTGACATAGACTGAAAGCAGTATTCTAAGAGAGACTCTGAGCAGCATGGTAAGTTGAGATTGAGAACAGCGTTCTAAGATTGATAGAGAATTTTTAGGCAGACTGAGAGTATCATTCTAACACAGAGTGAGAGCAGTATTCTAAGACCGTCTGTGAGCAGCATTGTAGGACAGACTGAGAGCAGCATTCTGAGTCAGACTGACAGAAGCATTCTAGTGCAGAGTGCAGCATTCTAGGACAGACTGAGAGCAGAATTTCTAGTACAGAGATTAGCATTCTAGTACACAGAGAGTACTGCATTCTAGGACAGACTGAGAGCAGCGGTCTAAGAGAGATGTAGAGCAGAGAGCAGCGTTCCAAGACAGACTGAGAGCTTCATTGTGACACAGACTGAGAGCAGCGTTCGAAGACAGACTGAAAGCTTCTTTGTGACACAGACTGAGATCAGAATTCTAAGAGAGACTGAGAGCTTCATTGTGACATAGACTGAGCAGTATTCTAAGACAGACTGAGAGCAGCATGATAAGACTGAGAACTGCGTTCTAAGATTGATACATGAATGTTAATCCCGACAGAGTGCAGCGTTCTAACACAGACTGAAAGCAGCGTTCTAAGACAGACTTAGAGCAGCGTTGTCGGACAGACTGAGAGCAGCGTTGCAAGACAGTCTGAGAGCTTCATTGTGACACAGACTGAGATCAGAATTCTATGAGAGACTGAGAGCTGCACTGTGACTTAGACTGGGCAGTATTCTAAGGCAGACTGAGAGCAGCATGGTAAGTGAGACTGAGAACTGCGTTCTAAGATTGATACATGAATGTTAATCCCGTCAGAGTGCAGCATTCTAACACAGACTGAGAGCACCGTTCGAAGACAGTGAGCTTCATTGTGACACAGACTGAGATCAGAATTCTAAGAGAGACTGAGAACTTCATTGTGACATAGACTGAAAGCAGTATTCTAAGAGAGACTCTGAGCAGCATGGTAAGTTGAGATTGAGAACAGCGTTCTAAGATTGATAGAGAATTTTTAGGCAGACTGAGAGTATCATTCTAACACAGAGTGAGAGCAGTATTCTAAGACCGTCTGTGAGCAGCATTGTAGGACAGACTGAGAGCAGCATTCTGAGTCAGACTGACAGAAGCATTCTAGTGCAGAGTGCAGCATTCTAGGACAGACTGAGAGCAGAATTTCTAGTACAGAGATTAGCATTCTAGTACACAGAGAGTACTGCATTCTAGGACAGACTGAGAGCAGCGGTCTAAGAGAGATGTAGAGCAGAGAGCAGCGTTCCAAGACAGACTGAGAGCTTCATTGTGACACAGACTGAGAGCAGCGTTCGAAGACAGACTGAAAGCTTCTTTGTGACACAGACTGAGATCAGAACTCTAAGAGAGACTGAGAGCTTCATTGTGACATAGACTGAGCAGTATTCTAAGACAGACTGAGAGCAGCATGATAAGACTGAGAACTGCGTTCTAAGATTGATACATGAATGTTAATCCCGACAGAGTGCAGCGTTCTAACACAGACTGAAAGCAGCGTTCTAAGACAGACTTAGAGCAGCGTTGTCGGACAGACTGAGAGCTGCGTTGCAAGACAGTCTGAGAGCTTCATTGTGACACAGACTGAGATCAGAATTCTATGAGAGACTGAGAGCTGCACTGTGACTTAGACTGAGCAGTATTTTAAGGCAGACTGAGAGCAGCATGGTAAGTGAGACTGAGAACTGCGTTCTAAGATTGATACATGAATGTTAAGGAAGACTGAGAGTATCATTCTAACACAGAGTGAGAGCACCGTTCGAAGACAGTGAGCTTCATTGTGACACAGACTGAGATCAGAATTCTAAGAGAGACTGAGAACTTCATTGTGACATAGACTGAAAGCAGTATTCTAAGAGAGACTCTGAGCAGCATGGTAAGTTGAGATTGAGAACAGAGTTCTAAGATTGATAGAGAATTTTTAGGCAGACTGAGAGTATCATTCTAACACAGAGTGAGAGCAGTATTCTAAGACCGTCTGTGAGCAGCATTGTAGGACAGACTGAGAGCAGCATTCTGAGTCAGACTGACAGAAGCATTCTAGTGCAGAGTGCAGCATTCTAGGACAGACTGAGAGCAGCATTTCTAGTACAGAGATTAGCATTCTAGTACACAGAGAGTACTGCATTCTAGGACAGACTGAGAGCAGCGGTCTAAGAGAGACGTAGAGCAGAGAGCAGCGTTCCAAGACAGACTGAGAGCTTCATTGTGACACAGACTGAGAGCAGCGTTCGAAGACAGACTGAAAGCTTCTTTGTGACACAGACTGAGATCAGAACTCTAAGAGAGACTGAGAGCTTCATTGTGACATAGACTGAGCAGTATTCTAAGACAGACTGAGAGCAGCATGATAAGACTGAGAACTGCGTTCTAAGATTGATACATGAATGTTAATCCCGACAGAGTGCAGCGTTCTAACACAGACTGAAAGCAGCGTTCTAAGACAGACTTAGAGCAGCGTTGTCGGACAGACTGAGAGCAGCGTTCCAAGACAGTCTGAGAGCTTCATTGTGACACAGACTGAGATCAGAATTCTATGAGAGACTGAGAGCTGCACTGTGACTTAGACTGAGCAGTATTCTAAGGCAGACTGAGAGCAGCATGGTAAGTGAGACTGAGAACTGCGTTCTAAGATTGATACATGAATGTTAAGGAAGACTGAGAGTATCATTCTAACACAGAGTGAGAGCACCGTTCGAAGACAGTGAGCTTCATTGTGACACAGACTGAGATCAGAATTCTAAGAGAGACTGAGAACTTCATTGTGACATAGACTGAAAGCAGTATTCTAAGAGAGACTCTGAGCAGCATGGTAAGTTGAGATTGAGAACAGCGTTCTAAGATTGATAGAGAATTTTTAGGCAGACTGAGAGTATCATTCTAACACAGAGTGAGAGCAGTATTCTAAGACCGTCTGTGAGCAGCATTGTAGGACAGACTGAGAGCAGCATTCTGAGTCAGACTGACAGAAGCATTCTAGTGCTGAGTGCAGCATTCTAGGACAGACTGAGAGCAGCATTTCTAGTACAGAGATTAGCATTCTAGTACACAGAGAGTACTGCATTCTAGGACAGACTGAGAGCAGCGGTCTAAGAGAGATGTAGAGCAGAGAGCAGCGTTCCAAGACAGACTGAGAGCTTCATTGTGACACAGACTGAGAGCAGCGTTCGAAGACAGACTGAAAGCTTCTTTGTGACACAGACTGAGATCAGAACTCTAAGAGAGACTGAGAGCTTCATTGTGACATAGACTGAGCAGTATTCTAAGACAGACTGAGAGCAGCATGATAAGACTGAGAACTGCGTTCTAAGATTGATACATGAATGTTAATCCCGACAGAGTGCAGCGTTCTAACACAGACTGAAAGCAGCGTTCTAAGACAGACTTAGAGCAGCGTTGTCGGACAGACTGAGAGCAGCGTTCCAAGACAGTCTGAGAGCTTCATTGTGACACAGACTGAGATCAGAATTCTATGAGAGACTGAGAGCTGCACTGTGACTTAGACTGAGCAGTATTCTAAGGCAGACTGAGAGCAGCATGGTAAGTGAGACTGAGAACTGCGTTCTAAGATTGATACATGAATGTTAATCCCGTCAGAGTGCAGCATTCTAACACAGACTGAGAACACCGTTCGAAGACAGTGAGCTTCATTGTGACACAGACTGAGATCAGAATTCTAAGAGAGACTGAGAACTTCATTGTGACATAGACTGAAAGCAGTATTCTAAGAGAGACTCTGAGCAGCATGGTAAGTTGAGATTGAGAACAGCGTTCTAAGATTGATAGAGAATTTTTAGGCAGACTGAGAGTATCATTCTAACACAGAGTGAGAGCAGTATTCTAAGACCGTCTGTGAGCAGCATTGTAGGACAGACTGAGAGCAGCATTCTGAGTCAGACTGACAGAAGCATTCTAGTGCTGAGTGCAGCATTCTAGGACAGACTGAGAGCAGAATTTCTAGTACAGAGATTAGCATTCTAGTACACAGAGAGTACTGCATTCTAGGACAGACTGAGAGCAGCGGTCTAAGAGAGATGTAGAGCAGAGAGCAGCGTTCCAAGACAGACTGAGAGCTTCATTGTGACACAGACTGAGAGCAGCGTTCTAAGACAGACTGAAAGCTTCTTTGTGACACAGACTGAGATCAGAACTCTAAGAGAGACTGAGAGCTTCATTGTGACATAGACTGAGCAGTATTCTAAGACAGACTGAGAGCAGCATGATAAGACTGAGAACTGCGTTCTAAGATTGATACATGAATGTTAATCCCGACAGAGTGCAGCGTTCTAACACAGACTGAAAGCAGCGTTCTAAGACAGACTTAGAGCAGCATTGTCGGACAGACTGAGAGCAGCGTTCCAAGACAGACTGAGAGCTTCATTGTGACACAGACTGAGATCAGAATTCTATGAGAGACTGAGAGCTGCACTGTGACTTAGACTGAGCAGTATTCTAAGGCAGACTGAGAGCAGCATGGTAAGTGAGACTGAGAACTGCGTTCTAAGATTGATACATGAATGTTAAGGAAGACTGAGAGTATCATTCTAACACAGAGTGAGAGCAGTATTCTAAGACAGTCTGTGAGCAGCATTCTAGTAGAGAGATTAGCATTCTAGTACATAGAGAGTACTGCATTCTATGAGAGACTGGGAGCAGCAGTCTAAGATAGACTTAGAGCAGCATAGTAGGGCAGACAGAGAGCTGCATTCTTAGACAGACTGACAGCAGCATTCTAAGACAGAGCAGCATTGTAGGACAGAAGGATAGCAGCGTTCTCAGACAGACTGAGAGCAGCATTCTAACACAGACTGAGAGCAGCGTTCCAAGACAGACTGAGAGCTTCATTGTGACACAGACTGAGAGCAGAATTCTAAGAGAGACTGAGAGCTGCATTGTGACATAGACTGAGCAGTATTCTAAGGCAGACTGAGAGCAGCATGGTGAGACTGAGAACTGCGTTCTAAGATTGATACATGAATGTTAATCCCGTCAGAGTGCAGCATTCTAACACAGACTGAGAGCACCGTTCGAAGACAGTGAGCTTCATTGTGACACAGACTGAGATCAGAATTCTAAGAGAGACTGAGAACTTCATTGTGACATCGACTGAAAGCAGTATTCTAAGAGAGACTCTGAGCAGCATGGTAAGTTGAGATTGAGAACAGCGTTCTAAGATTGATAGAGAATTTTTAGGCAGACTGAGAGTATCATTCTAACACAGAGTGAGAGCAGTATTCTAAGACCGTCTGTGAGCAGCATTGTAGGACAGACTGAGAGCAGCATTCTGAGTCAGACTGACAGAAGCATTCTAGTGCAGAGTGCAGCATTCTAGGACAGACTGAGAGCAGCATTTCTAGTACAGAGATTAGCATTCTAGTACACAGAGAGTACTGCATTCTAGGACAGACTGAGAGCAGCGGTCTAAGAGAGATGTAGAGCAGAGAGCAGCGTTCCAAGACAGACTGAGAGCTTCATTGTGACACAGACTGAGAGCAGCGTTCGAAGACAGACTGAAAGCTTCTTTGTGACACAGACTGAGATCAGAACTCTAAGAGAGACTGAGAGCTTCATTGTGACATAGACTGAGCAGTATTCTAAGACAGACTGAGAGCAGCATGATAAGACTGAGAACTGCGTTCTAAGATTGATACATGAATGTTAATCCCGACAGAGTGCAGCGTTCTAACACAGACTGAAAGCAGCGTTCTAAGACAGACTTAGAGCAGCGTTGTCGGACAGACTGAGAGCAGCGTTCCAAGACAGTCTGAGAGCTTCATTGTGACACAGACTGAGATCAGAATTCTATGAGAGACTGAGAGCTGCACTGTGACTTAGACTGAGCAGTATTCTAAGGCAGACTGAGAGCAGCATGGTAAGTGAGACTGAGAACTGCGTTCTAAGATTGATACATGAATGTTAATCCCGTCAGAGTGCAGCATTCTAACACAGACTGAGAACACCGTTCGAAGACAGTGAGCTTCATTGTGACACAGACTGAGATCAGAATTCTAAGAGAGACTGAGAACTTCATTGTGACATAGACTGAAAGCAGTATTCTAAGAGAGACTCTGAGCAGCATGGTAAGTTGAGATTGAGAACAGCGTTCTAAGATTGATAGAGAATTTTTAGGCAGACTGAGAGTATCATTCTAACACAGAGTGAGAGCAGTATTCTAAGACCGTCTGTGAGCAGCATTGTAGGACAGACTGAGAGCAGCATTCTGAGTCAGACTGACAGAAGCATTCTAGTGCTGAGTGCAGCATTCTAGGACAGACTGAGAGCAGAATTTCTAGTACAGAGATTAGCATTCTAGTACACAGAGAGTACTGCATTCTAGGACAGACTGAGAGCAGCGGTCTAAGAGAGATGTAGAGCAGAGAGCAGCGTTCCAAGACAGACTGAGAGCTTCATTGTGACACAGACTGAGAGCAGCGTTCTAAGACAGACTGAAAGCTTCTTTGTGACACAGACTGAGATCAGAACTCTAAGAGAGACTGAGAGCTTCATTGTGACATAGACTGAGCAGTATTCTAAGACAGACTGAGAGCAGCATGATAAGACTGAGAACTGCGTTCTAAGATTGATACATGAATGTTAATCCCGACAGAGTGCAGCGTTCTAACACAGACTGAAAGCAGCGTTCTAAGACAGACTTAGAGCAGCATTGTCGGACAGACTGAGAGCAGCGTTCCAAGACAGACTGAGAGCTTCATTGTGACACAGACTGAGATCAGAATTCTATGAGAGACTGAGAGCTGCACTGTGACTTAGACTGAGCAGTATTCTAAGGCAGACTGAGAGCAGCATGGTAAGTGAGACTGAGAACTGCGTTCTAAGATTGATACATGAATGTTAAGGAAGACTGAGAGTATCATTCTAACACAGAGTGAGAGCAGTATTCTAAGACAGTCTGTGAGCAGCATTCTAGTAGAGAGATTAGCATTCTAGTACATAGAGAGTACTGCATTCTATGAGAGACTGGGAGCAGCAGTCTAAGATAGACTTAGAGCAGCATAGTAGGGCAGACAGAGAGCTGCATTCTTAGACAGACTGACAGCAGCATTCTAAGACAGAGCAGCATTGTAGGACAGAAGGATAGCAGCGTTCTCAGACAGACTGAGAGCAGCATTCTAACACAGACTGAGAGCAGCGTTCCAAGACAGACTGAGAGCTTCATTGTGACACAGACTGAGAGCAGAATTCTAAGAGAGACTGAGAGCTGCATTGTGACATAGACTGAGCAGTATTCTAAGGCAGACTGAGAGCAGCATGGTGAGACTGAGAACTGCGTTCTAAGATTGATACATGAATGTTAATCCCGTCAGAGTGCAGCATTCTAACACAGACTGAGAGCACCGTTCGAAGACAGTGAGCTTCATTGTGACACAGACTGAGATCAGAATTCTAAGAGAGACTGAGAACTTCATTGTGACATAGACTGAAAGCAGTATTCTAAGAGAGACTCTGAGCAGCATGGTAAGTTGAGATTGAGAACAGCGTTCTAAGATTGATAGAGAATTTTTAGGCAGACTGAGAGTATCATTCTAACACAGAGTGAGAGCAGTATTCTAAGACCGTCTGTGAGCAGCATTGTAGGACAGACTGAGAGCAGCATTCTGAGTCAGACTGACAGAAGCATTCTAGTGCAGAGTGCAGCATTCTAGGACAGACTGAGAGCAGAATTTCTAGTACAGAGATTAGCATTCTAGTACACAGAGAGTACTGCATTCTAGGACAGACTGAGAGCAGCGGTCTAAGAGAGACGTAGAGCAGAGAGCAGCGTTCCAAGACAGACTGAGAGCTTCATTGTGACACAGACTGAGAGCAGCGTTCGAAGACAGACTGAAAGCTTCTTTGTGACACAGACTGAGATCAGAACTCTAAGAGAGACTGAGAGCTTCATTGTGACATAGACTGAGCAGTATTCTAAGACAGACTGAGAGCAGCATGATAAGACTGAGAACTGCGTTCTAAGATTGATACATGAATGTTAATCCCGACAGAGTGCAGCGTTCTAACACAGACTGAAAGCAGCGTTCTAAGACAGACTTAGAGCAGCGTTGTCGGACAGACTGAGAGCAGCGTTGCAAGACAGTCTGAGAGCTTCATTGTGACACAGACTGAGATCAGAATTCTATGAGAGACTGAGAGCTGCACTGTGACTTAGACTGGGCAGTATTCTAAGGCAGACTGAGAGCAGCATGGTAAGTGAGACTGAGAACTGCGTTCTAAGATTGATACATGAATGTTAAGGAAGACTGAGAGTATCATTCTAACACAGAGTGAGAGCAGTATTCTAAGACAGTCTGTGAGCAGCATTCTAGTAGAGAGATTAGCATTCTAGTACATAGAGAGTACTGCATTCTATGAGAGACTGAGAGCAGCAGTCTAAGATAGACTTAGAGCAGCATAGTAGGGCAGACAGAGAGCTGCATTCTTAGACAGACTGACAGCAGCATTCTAAGACAGAGCAGCATTGTAGGACAGAAGGATAGCAGCGTTCTCAGACAGACTGAGAGAAGCATTCTAGGACAGACTGAGAGCAGCGTTCCAAGACAGACTGAGAGCTTCATTGTGACACAGACTGAGAGCAGAATTCTAAGAGAGACTGAGAGCTGCATTGTGACATAGACTGAGCAGTATTCTAAGGCAGACTGAGAGCAGCATGGTGAGACTGAGAACTGCGTTCTAAGATTGATACATGAATGTTAATCCCGTCAGAGTGCAGCATTCTAACACAGACTGAGAGCACCGTTCGAAGACAGTGAGCTTCATTGTGACACAGACTGAGATCAGAATTCTAAGAGAGACTGAGAACTTCATTGTGACATAGACTGAAAGCAGTATTCTAAGAGAGACTCTGAGCAGCATGGTAAGTTGAGATTGAGAACAGCGTTCTAAGATTGATAGAGAATTTTTAGGCAGACTGAGAGTATCATTCTAACACAGAGTGAGAGCAGTATTCTAAGACCGTCTGTGAGCAGCATTGTAGGACAGACTGAGAGCAGCATTCTGAGTCAGACTGACAGAAGCATTCTAGTGCAGAGTGCAGCATTCTAGGACAGACTGAGAGCAGAATTTCTAGTACAGAGATTAGCATTCTAGTACACAGAGAGTACTGCATTCTAGATCAGACTGAGAGCAGCGGTCTAAGAGAGACGTAGAGCAGAGAGCAGCGTTCCAAGACAGACTGAGAGCTTCATTGTGACACAGACTGAGAGCAGCGTTCGAAGACAGACTGAAAGCTTCTTTGTGACACAGACTGAGATCAGAACTCTAAGAGAGACTGAGAGCTTCATTGTGACATAGACTGAGCAGTATTCTAAGACAGACTGAGAGCAGCATGATAAGACTGAGAACTGCGTTCTAAGATTGATACATGAATGTTAATCCCGACAGAGTGCAGCGTTCTAACACAGACTGAAAGCAGCGTTCTAAGACAGACTTAGAGCAGCGTTGTCGGACAGACTGAGAGCAGCGTTGCAAGACAGTCTGAGAGCTTCATTGTGACACAGACTGAGATCAGAATTCTATGAGAGACTGAGAGCTGCACTGTGACTTAGACTGAGCAGTATTCTAAGGCAGACTGAGAGCAGCATGGTAAGTGAGGCTGAGAACTGCGTTCTAAGATTGATACATGAATGTTAAGGAAGACTGAGAGTATCATTCTAACACAGAGTGAGAGCAGTATTCTAAGACAGTCTGTGAGCAGCATTCTAGTAGAGAGATTAGCATTCTAGTACATAGAGAGTACTGCATTCTATGAGAGACTGAGAGCAGCAGTCTAAGATAGACTTAGAGCAGCATAGTAGGGCAGACAGAGAGCTGCATTCTTAGACAGACTGACAGCAGCATTCTAAGACAGAGCAGCATTGTAGGACAGAAGGATAGCAGCGTTCTCAGACAGACTGAGAGAAGCATTCTAGGACAGACTGAGAGCAGCGTTCCAAGACAGACTGAGAGCTTCATTGTGACACAGACTGAGAGCAGAATTCTAAGAGAGACTGAGAGCTGCATTGTGACATAGACTGAGCAGTATTCTAAGGCAGACTGAGAGCAGCATGGTGAGACTGAGAGCTGCGTTCTAAGATTGATACATGAATGTTAATCCCGTCAGAGTGCAGCATTCTAACACAGACTGAGAGCACCGTTCGAAGACAGTGAGCTTCATTGTGACACAGACTGAGATCAGAATTCTAAGAGAGACTGAGAACTTCATTGTGACATAGACTGAAAGCAGTATTCTAAGAGAGACTCTGAGCAGCATGGTAAGTTGAGATTGAGAACAGCATTCTAAGATTGATAGAGAACTTTTAGGCAGACTGAGAGTATCATTCTAACACAGAGTGAGAGCAGTATTCTAAGACCGTCTGTGAGCAGCATTGTAGGACAGACTGAGAGCAGCATTCTGAGTCAGACTGACAGAAGCATTCTAGTACAGAGTGCAGCATTCTAGGACAGACTGAGAGCAGAATTTCTAGTACAGAGATTAGCATTCTAGTACACAGAGAGTACTGCATTCTAGGACAGACTGAGAGCAGCTGTCTAAGAGAGACGTAGAGCAGAGAGCAGCGTTCCAAGACAGACTGAGAGCTTCAATGTGACACAGACTGAGAGCAGCGTTCGAAGACAGACTGAAAGCTTCTTTGTGACACAGACTGAGATCAGAACTCTAAGAGAGACTGAGAGCTTCATTGTGACATAGACTGAGCAGTATTCTAAGACAGACTGAGAGCAGCATGATAAGACTGAGAACTGCGTTCTAAGATTGATACATGAATGTTAATCCCGACAGAGTGCAGCGTTCTAACACAGACTGAGAGCACCGTTCGAAGACAGTGAGCTTCATTGTGACACAGACTGAGATCAGAATTCTAAGAGAGACTGAGAACTTCATTGTGACATAGACTGAAAGCAGTATTCTAAGAGAGACTCTGAGCAGCATGGTAAGTTGAGATTGAGAACAGCGTTCTAAGATTGATAGAGAATTTTTAGGCAGACTGAGAGTATCATTCTAACACAGAGTGAGAGCAGTATTCTAAGACCGTCTGTGAGCAGCATTGTAGGACAGACTGAGAGCAGCATTCTGAGTCAGACTGACAGAAGCATTCTAGTGCAGAGTGCAGCATTCTAGGACAGACTGAGAGCAGAATTTCTAGTACAGAGATTAGCATTCTAGTACACAGAGAGTACTGCATTCTAGGACAGACTGAGAGCAGCGGTCTAAGAGAGATGTAGAGCAGAGAGCAGCGTTCCAAGACAGACTGAGAGCTTCATTGTGACACAGACTGAGAGCAGCGTTCGAAGACAGACTGAAAGCTTCTTTGTGACACAGACTGAGATCAGAATTCTAAGAGAGACTGAGAGCTTCATTGTGACATAGACTGAGCAGTATTCTAAGACAGACTGAGAGCAGCATGATAAGACTGAGAACTGCGTTCTAAGATTGATACATGAATGTTAATCCCGACAGAGTGCAGCGTTCTAACACAGACTGAAAGCAGCGTTCTAAGACAGACTTAGAGCAGCATTGTCGGACAGACTGAGAGCAGCGTTCCAAGACAGACTGAGAGCTTCATTGTGACACAGACTGAGAGCAGAATTCTATGAGAGACTGAGAGCTGCACTGTGACTTAGACTGAGCAGTATTCTAAGGCAGACTGAGAGCAGCATGGTAAGTGAGACTGAGAACTGCGTTCTAAGATTGATACATGAATGTTAAGGAAGACTGAGAGTATCATTCTAACACAGAGTGAGAGCAGTATTCTAAGACAGTCTGTGAGCAGCATTCTAGTAGAGAAATTAGCATTCTAGTACATAGAGAGTACTGCATTCTATGAGAGACTGGGAGCAGCAGTCTAAGATAGACTTAGAGCAGCATAGTAGGGCAGACAGAGAGCTGCATTCTTAGACAGACTGACAGCAGCATTCTAAGACAGAGCAGCATTGTAGGACAGAAGGATAGCAGCGTTCTCAGACAGACTGAGAGCAGCATTCTAGGACAGACTGAGAGCAGCGTTCCAAGACAGACTGAGAGCTTCATTGTGACACAGACTGAGAGCAGAATTCTAAGAGAGACTGAGAGCTGCATTGTGACATAGACTGAGCAGTATTCTAAGGCAGACTGAGAGCAGCATGGTGAGACTGAGAGCTGCGTTCTAAGATTGATACATGAATGTTAATCCCGACAGAGTGCAGCATTCTAACACAGACTGAGAGCACCGTTCGAAGACAGAGAGCTTCATTGTGACACAGACTGAGATCAGAATTCTAAGAGAGACTGAGAACTTCATTGTGACATAGACTGAAAGCAGTATTCTAAGAGAGACTCTGAGCAGCATGGTAAGTTGAGATTGAGAACAGCGTTCTAAGATTGATAGAGAATTTTTAGGCAGACTGAGAGTATCATTCTAACACAGAGTGAGAGCAGTATTCTAAGACCGTCTGTGAGCAGCATTGTAGGACAGACTGAGAGCAGCATTCTGAGTCAGACTGACAGAAGCATTCTAGTGCAGAGTGCAGCATTCTAGGACAGACTGAGAGCAGAATTTCTAGTACAGAGATTAGCATTCTAGTACACAGAGAGTACTGCATTCTAGGACAGACTGAGAGCAGCGGTCTAAGAGAGATGTAGAGCAGAGAGCAGCGTTCCAAGACAGACTGAGAGCTTCATTGTGACACAGACTGAGAGCAGCGTTCTAAGACAGACTGAAAGCTTCTTTGTGACACAGACTGAGATCAGAATTCTAAGAGAGACTGAGAGCTTCATTGTGACATAGACTGAGCAGTATTCTAAGACAGACTGAGAGCAGCATGATAAGACTGAGAACTGCGTTCTAAGATTGATACATGAATGTTAATCCCGACAGAGTGCAGCGTTCTAACACAGACTGAAAGCAGCGTTCTAAGACAGACTTAGAGCAGCATTGTCGGACAGACTGAGATCAGAATTCCAAGACAGACTGAGAGCTTCATTGTGACACAGACTGAGATCAGAATTCTATGAGAGACTGAGAGCTGCATTGTGACATAGACTGAGCAGTATTCTAAGGCAGACTGAGAGCAGCATGGTGAGACTGAGAGCTGCGTTCTAAGATTGATACATGAATGTTAATCCCGACAGAGTGCAGCATTCTAACACAGACTGAGAGCGCCGTTCGAAGACAGAGAGCTTCATTGTGACACAGACTGAGATCAGAATTCTAAGAGAGACTGAGAACTTCATTGTGACATAGACTGAAAGCAGTATTCTAAGAGAGACTCTGAGCAGCATGGTAAGTTGAGATTGAGAACAGCGTTCTAAGATTGATAGAGAATTTTTAGGCAGACTGAGAGTATCATTCTAACACAGAGTGAGAGCAGTATTCTAAGACCGTCTGTGAGCAGCATTGTAGGACAGACTGAGAGCAGCATTCTGAGTCAGACTGACAGAAGCATTCTAGTGCAGAGTGCAGCATTCTAGGACAGACTGAGAGCAGAATTTCTAGTACAGAGATTAGCATTCTAGTACACAGAGAGTACTGCATTCTAGGACAGACTGAGAGCAGCGGTCTAAGAGAGATGTAGAGCAGAGAGCAGCGTTCCAAGACAGACTGAGAGCTTCATTGTGACACAGACTGAGAGCAGCGTTCTAAGACAGACTGAAAGCTTCTTTGTGACACAGACTGAGATCAGAATTCTAAGAGAGACTGAGAGCTTCATTGTGACATAGACTGAGCAGTATTCTAAGACAGACTGAGAGCAGCATGATAAGACTGAGAACTGCGTTCTAAGATTGATACATGAATGTTAATCCCGACAGAGTGCAGCGTTCTAACACAGACTGAAAGCAGCGTTCTAAGACAGACTTAGAGCAGCGTTGTCGGACAGACTGAGAGCAGCGTTCCAAGACAGTCTGAGAGCTTCATTGTGACACAGACTGAGATCAGAATTCTATGAGAGACTGAGAGCTGCACTGTGACTTAGACTGAGCAGTATTCTAAGGCAGACTGAGAGCAGCATGGTAAGTGAGACTGAGAACTGCGTTCTAAGATTGATACATGAATGTTAAGGAAGACTGAGAGTATCATTCTAACACAGAGTGAGAGCAGTATTCTAAGACAGTCTGTGAGCAGCATTCTAGTAGAGAGATTAGCATTCTAGTACATAGAGAGTACTGCATTCTATGAGAGACTGGGAGCAGCAGTCTAAGATAGACTTAGAGCAGCATAGTAGGGCAGACAGAGAGCTGCATTCTTAGACAGACTGACAGCAGCATTCTAAGACAGAGCAGCATTGTAGGACAGACTGAGAGCAGCGTTCCAAGGCAGACTGAGAGCTTCATTGTGACACAGACTGAGAGCAGCGTTCGAAGACAGACTGAGAGCTTCTTTGTGACACAGACTGAGATCTGAATTCTAAGAGAGACTGAGAGCTGCATTGTGACATAGACTGAGCAGTATTCTAAGGCAGACTGAGAGCAGCATGGTGAGACTGAGAACTGCGTTCTAAGATTGATACATGAATGTTAATCCCGACAGAGTGCAGCATTCTAACACAGACTGAGAGCACCGTTCGAAGACAGTGAGCTTCATTGTGACACAGACTGAGATCAGAATTCTAAGAGAGACTGAGAACTTCATTGTGACATAGACTGAAAGCAGTATTCTAAGAGAGACTCTGAGCAGCATGGTAAGTTGAGATTGAGAACAGCGTTCTAAGATTGATAGAGAATTTTTAGGCAGACTGAGAGTATCATTCTAACACAGAGTGAGAGCAGTATTCTAAGACCGTCTGTGAGCAGCATTGTAGGACAGACTGAGAGCAGCATTCTGAGTCAGACTGACAGAAGCATTCTAGTGCAGAGTGCAGCATTCTAGGACAGACTGAGAGCAGAATTTCTAGTACAGAGATTAGCATTCTAGTACACAGAGAGTACTGCATTCTAGGACAGACTGAGAGCAGCGGTCTAAGAGAGACGTAGAGCAGAGAGCAGCGTTCCAAGACAGACTGAGAGCTTCATTGTGACACAGACTGAGAGCAGCGTTCGAAGACAGACTGAAAGCTTCTTTGTGACACAGACTGAGATCAGAACTCTAAGAGAGACTGAGAGCTTCATTGTGACATAGACTGAGCAGTATTCTAAGACAGACTGAGAGCAGCATGATAAGACTGAGAACTGCGTTCTAAGATTGATACATGAATGTTAATCCCGACAGAGTGCAGCGTTCTAACACAGACTGAAAGCAGCGTTCTAAGACAGACTTAGAGCAGCGTTGTCGGACAGACTGAGAGCAGCGTTGCAAGACAGTCTGAGAGCTTCATTGTGACACAGACTGAGATCAGAATTCTATGAGAGACTGAGAGCTGCACTGTGACTTAGACTGAGCAGTATTCTAAGGCAGACTGAGAGCAGCATGGTAAGTGAGGCTGAGAACTGCGTTCTAAGATTGATACATGAATGTTAAGGCAGACTGAGAGTATCATTCTAACACAGAGTGAGAGCAGTATTCTAAGACAGTCTGTGAGCAGCATTCTAGTAGAGAGATTAGCATTCTAGTACATAGAGAGTACTGCATTCTATGAGAGACTGAGAGCAGCAGTCTAAGATAGACTTAGAGCAGCATAGTAGGGCAGACAGAGAGCTGCATTCTTAGACAGACTGACAGCAGCATTCTAAGACAGAGCAGCATTGTAGGACAGAAGGATAGCAGCGTTCTCAGACAGACTGAGAGAAGCATTCTAGGACAGACTGAGAGCAGCGTTCCAAGACAGACTGAGAGCTTCATTGTGACACAGACTGAGAGCAGAATTCTAAGAGAGACTGAGAGCTGCATTGTGACATAGACTGAGCAGTATTCTAAGGCAGACTGAGAGCAGCATGGTGAGACTGAGAGCTGCGTTCTAAGATTGATACATGAATGTTAATCCCGTCAGAGTGCAGCATTCTAACACAGACTGAGAGCACCGTTCGAAGACAGAGAGCTTCATTGTGACACAGACTGAGATCAGAATTCTAAGAGAGACTGAGAACTTCATTGTGACATAGACTGAAAGCAGTATTCTAAGAGAGACTCTGAGCAGCATGGTAAGTTGAGATTGAGAACAGCATTCTAAGATTGATAGAGAACTTTTAGGCAGACTGAGAGTATCATTCTAACACAGAGTGAGAGCAGTATTCTAAGACCGTCTGTGAGCAGCATTGTAGGACAGACTGAGAGCAGCATTCTGAGTCAGACTGACAGAAGCATTCTAGTACAGAGTGCAGCATTCTAGGACAGACTGAGAGCAGCATTTCTAGTACAGAGATTAGCATTCTAGTACACAGAGAGTACTGCATTCTAGGACAGACTGAGAGCAGCTGTCTAAGAGAGACGTAGAGCAGAGAGCAGCGTTCTCAGACAGACTGAGAGCTTCAATGTGACACAGACTGAGAGCAGCGTTCGAAGACAGACTGAAAGCTTCTTTGTGACACAGACTGAGATCAGAACTCTAAGAGAGACTGAGAGCTTCATTGTGACATAGACTGAGCAGTATTCTAAGACAGACTGAGAGCAGCATGATAAGACTGAGAACTGCGTTCTAAGATTGATACATGAATGTTAATCCCGACAGAGTGCAGCGTTCTAACACAGACTGAAAGCAGCGTTCTAAGACAGACTTAGAGCAGCGTTGTCGGACAGACTGAGAGCAGCGTTCCAAGACAGTCTGAGAGCTTCATTGTGACACAGACTGAGATCAGAATTCTATGAGAGACTGAGAGCTGCACTGTGACTTAGACTGAGCAGTATTCTAAGGCAGACTGAGAGCAGCATGGTAAGTGAGGCTGAGAACTGCGTTCTAAGATTGATACATGAATGTTAAGGAAGACTGAGAGTATCATTCTAACACAGAGTGAGAGCAGTATTCTAAGACAGTCTGTGAGCAGCATTCTAGTAGAGAGATTAGCATTCTAGTACATAGAGAGTACTGCATTCTATGAGAGACTGAGAGCAGCAGTCTAAGATAGACTTAGAGCAGCATAGTAGGGCAGACAGAGAGCTGCATTCTTAGACAGACTGACAGCAGCATTCTAAGACAGAGCAGCATTGTAGGACAGAAGGATAGCAGCGTTCTCAGACAGACTGAGAGCAGCATTCTAGGACAGACTGAGAGCAGCGTTCCAAGACAGACTGAGAGCTTCATTGTGACACAGACTGAGAGCAGAATTCTAAGAGAGACTGAGAGCTGCATTGTGACATAGACTGAGCAGTATTCTAAGGCAGACTGAGAGCAGCATGGTGAGACTGAGAGCTGCGTTCTAAGATTGATACATGAATGTTAATCCCGTCAGAGTGCAGCATTCTAACACAGACTGAGAGCACCGTTCGAAGACAGAGAGCTTCATTGTGACACAGACTGAGATCAGAATTCTAAGAGAGACTGAGAACTTCATTGTGACATAGACTGAAAGCAGTATTCTAAGAGAGACTGAGACCAGCATGGTAAGTTGAGATTGAGAACAGCATTCTAAGATTGATAGAGAACTTTTAGGCAGACTGAGAGTATCATTCTAACACAGAGTGAGAGCAGTATTCTAAGACCGTCTGTGAGCAGCATTGTAGGACAGACTGAGAGCAGCATTCTGAGTCAGACTGACAGAAGCATTCTAGTACAGAGTGCAGCATTCTAGGACAGACTGAGAGCAGAATTTCTAGTACAGAGATTAGCATTCTAGTACACAGAGAGTACTGCATTCTAGGACAGACTGAGAGCAGCTGTCTAAGAGAGACGTAGAGCAGAGAGCAGCGTTCCAAGACAGACTGAGAGCTTCAATGTGACACAGACTGAGAGCAGCGTTCGAAGACAGACTGAAAGCTTCTTTGTGACACAGACTGAGATCAGAACTCTAAGAGAGACTGAGAGCTTCATTGTGACATAGACTGAGCAGTATTCTAAGACAGACTGAGAGCAGCATGATAAGACTGAGAACTGCGTTCTAAGATTGATACATGAATGTTAATCCCGACAGAGTGCAGCGTTCTAACACAGACTGAAAGCAGCGTTCTAAGACAGACTTAGAGCAGCGTTGTCGGACAGACTGAGAGCAGCGTTGCAAGACAGTCTGAGAGCTTCATTGTGACACAGACTGAGATCAGAATTCTATGAGAGACTGAGAGCTGCACTGTGACTTAGACTGAGCAGTATTCTAAGGCAGACTGAGAGCAGCATGGTAAGTGAGACTGAGAACTGCGTTCTAAGATTGATACATGAATGTTAAGGAAGACTGAGAGTATCATTCTAACACAGAGTGAGAGCAGTATTCTAAGACAGTCTGTGAGCAGCATTCTAGTAGAGAGATTAGCATTCTAGTCCATAGAGAGTACTGCATTCTATGAGAGACTGAGAGCAGCAGTCTAAGATAGACTTAGAGCAGCGTTCCAAGGCAGACTGAGAGCTTCATTGAGACACCGACTGAGAGCAGAATTCTAAGAGAGACTGAGAGCTGTATTGTGGCATAGACTTAGGAGTATTCTAAGGCAGTCTGGGAGCAGCATGGTGAGACTGAGAACTACGTTCTAAGATTGATACATGAATGTTAATCCCGACAGAGTGCAGCCTTCTAACACAGACTGAAAGCAGCGTTCTAAGACAGACTTAGAGCAGCGTTGTCGGACAGACTGAGAGCAGCGTTCCAAGACAGTCTGAGAGCTTCATTGTGACACAGACTGAGATAAGAATTCTATGAGAGACTGAGAGCTGTATTGTGGCATAGACTTAGGAGTATTCTAAGGCTGTCTGGGAGCAGCATGGTGAGACTGAGAACTGCGTTCTAAGATTGATACATGAATGTTAATCCCGTCAGAGTGCAGCATTCTAACACAGAGTGAGAGCAGCATTCTAAGACAGACTTAGAGCAGCATTATAGGACAAAGAGAGAGCACCGTTCGAAGACAGTGAGCTTCATTGTGACACAGACTGAGATCAGAATTCAAAGGAGACTGAGAACTTCATTGTGACATAGACTGAAAGCAGTATTCTAAGAGAGACTCTGAGCAGCATGGTCAGTTGAGATTGAGAACAGCATTCTAAGATTGATAGAGAATTTTTAGGCAGACTGAGAGTATCATTCTAACACAGAGTGAGAGCAGTATTCTAAGACCGTCTGTGAGCAGCATTGTAGGACAGACTGAGAGCAGCATTCTGAGTCAGACTGACAGAAGCATTCTAGTACAGAGTGCAGCATTCTAGGACAGACTGAGAGCAGCATTTCTAGTACAGAGATTAGCATTCTAGTGCACAGAGAGTACTGCATTCTAGGACAGACTGAGAGCAGCGGTCTAAGAGAGACGTAGAGCAGAGAGCAGCGTTCCAAGACAGACTGAGAGCTTCAATGTGACACAGACTGAGAGCAGCGTTCGAAGACAGACTGAAAGCTTCTTTGTGACACAGGCTGAGATCAGAATTCTAAGAGAGACTGAGAGCTTCATTGTGACATAGACTGAGCAGTATTCTAAGACAGACTGAGAGCAGCATGATAAGACTGAGAACTGCGTTCTAAGATTGATACATGAATGTTAACCCCGACAGAGTGCAGTATTCTAACACAGACTAAGAGCAGCGTTCTAAGACAGACTGAGAGCAGCATTCTAGGACAGACTGAGAGCAGCATTGCAAGGCAGGCTGAGAGCTTCATTGTGACACATACTGATATCAGAATTCTATGAGAGACTGAGAGCTGTATTGTGGCATAGACTTAGGAGTATTCTAAGGCAGTCTGGGAGCAGCATGGTGAGACTGAGAACTGCGTTCTAAGATTGATACATGAATGTTAATCCCGACAGAGTTCAGCATTCTAACACAGACTGAAAGCAGCGTTCTAAGACAGACTTAGAGCAGCGTTGTCGGACAGACTGAGAGCAGCGTTCCAAGACAGTCTGAGAGCTTCATTGTGACACAGACTGAGATCAGAATTCTATGAGAGACTGAGAGCTGCACTGTGACTTAGACTGAGCAGTATTCTAAGGCAGACTGAGAGCAGCATGGTAAGTGAGGCTGAGAACTGCGTTCTAAGATTGATACATGAATGTTAAGGCAGACTGAGAGTATCATTCTAACACAGAGTGAGAGCAGTATTCTAAGACAGTCTGTGAGCAGCATTCTAGTAGAGAGATTAGCATTCTAGTACATAGAGAGTACTGCATTCTATGAGAGACTGAGAGCAGCAGTCTAAGATAGACTTAGAGCAGCATAGTAGGGCAGACAGAGAGCTGCATTCTTAGACAGACTGACAGCAGCATTCTAAGACAGAGCAGCATTGTAGGACAGAAGGATAGCAGCGTTCTCAGACAGACTGAGAGAAGCATTCTAGGACAGACTGAGAGCAGCGTTCCAAGACAGACTGAGAGCTTCATTGTGACACAGACTGAGAGCAGAATTCTAAGAGAGACTGAGAGCTGCATTGTGACATAGACTGAGCAGTATTCTAAGGCAGACTGAGAGCAGCATGGTGAGACTGAGAGCTGCGTTCTAAGATTGATACATGAATGTTAATCCCGTCAGAGTGCAGCATTCTAACACAGACTGAGAGCACCGTTCGAAGACAGAGAGCTTCATTGTGACACAGACTGAGATCAGAATTCTAAGAGAGACTGAGAACTTCATTGTGACATAGACTGAAAGCAGTATTCTAAGAGAGACTCTGAGCAGCATGGTAAGTTGAGATTGAGAACAGCATTCTAAGATTGATAGAGAACTTTTAGGCAGACTGAGAGTATCATTCTAACACAGAGT